>JAFFST010045152.1:103391-113985 GCA_022414735.1 Noturus placidus
GGAAATGAGGAAGGGGGCAAACACTTTTTCACACCACTGTATATATATAAAGAATAAATTAAATCTAATCCTATAACAAATAATCTGAAATATGATCAAATTATTTGTAGCACAACAGATCAAGTCCTGCCGGGGCCATGTGTGTGCGGAGTTTGCATGTTCTCCCCATGCGTCGGGGGTTTCCTCCAGGTTCTCCGGTTTCCTCCCGCAGTCTAAAGACATGCATGGTAGGCTGATTGGTGTGTCTAAAGTGTCCGTAGTGCATGAATGGGTGTGCATGTGATTGTGCCCTGCGATGAACTGGCACTCTGTCCAGGGTGTACCCCACCTTGTTCCCTATGCTCCCTGGGATAGGCTCCAGGTTCCCCGTGACCCTGATAAATGAGTAAGCGGTAGAGGATGGATGGATGGATGGACAACAGATTAAGAAGGTTAAATTAAAGGGTTAAGGGAACTGAAAATATTCACATATAAAGATACTTAATTGCCTTTTTAGCTAGAATCGATTTGATTATATTTAAACTTTTTAAAGTCTTTACATGTTATAAATAGGTTGTTTCTGTTTTGTTTTGTTTTGAGCTCCTAAATCAATCTATAGTATTTTGGTGCATTTTAACCTTGTTTATTACAACCAATTTAATCTTGTTCTTCATACAAGGTTACTTTAATGCAAGTCAAATTCCAGGGGAAATTCAGAAGAAACCAAATGACCAAAGCAGACGTGTTTTGGTTTTGTTCAAATTCATAAGAAATGTATTAAATCATTCTGTGGACAGAATTTGCGAGTGCAAGACCATGATTTAAAACAAAAAAAAAACTTGACTTCTAATCCAAAATTTAAAAAATCTTTTACTCCTTAATTGAAATATAATTGTGACTTATTACTTCTCAGTAAGACACAATACCTACAGTTTTACTTAATCATGCTTGTTTCCTGTACTTGCCTGACCTCTGTGTGTGTGTGTGTGTGTGTTAAGTGGGTAATCTATACAGAAGCTGAATAAAATGAAATTGAAGGTTGGGCAGGACAGGCATTTTGTTCTCATTTTTTTTTTTTTTGTTGTTGTTGAAAATCCTGAGAAAGATTAAACCAGATAAACACACAAAGGCTAATGTTGAGATATTTCAGTGTGTAGTATAGGCTGGAGTCGATTGATTTTGGATTAAATGCTCCTCTTGAAGAAACAAAGTAATAATTTGACAATATTTACAAGTCAATATTTGAAAGAGAAATAAAAACCTGCACTTACTCGAGCACAGGTTTTAATGGCAGAAATAACAGTGGAGGAAGGAGCTTGAATTTATGGAGCAAAAATGAAAGACTAGTGAAGGAAACCATTTTTGGATTATGGCTGGATTTACACATAGCTATAAACATGTATTCACATGGGGGAAATTTTTTTTTATATTAAAAATCTTTTCAAGGAGGACATAAATTATATCACCTAATATAATTAAAATAACAGTGTTAAAAAGTGTAAAAAAAAAAATAAAATAAAAAAGTAATAGTAATATAACTGCAGGTGTCGTTTAATCGATGATTAACATGAGTCATTTACATGACAATGATTTTTAGAGGACATTTACACTCTTAAATAGTTATTTAAACATTCTTTAAAAGGTTTTATTGTTTTTGCAAAACACAACCACACATCCCTATGCGCATAATTCATCATTTTATTTGCAAAATAATAAATGATATCTACAGGACGTGGTTCAAATAAGGTATAAAAGTGACAACAATCGTTGGTGTTGTGTCGTGTCCTAGGCCTCGGTTTATAGAGAATGTTGTTGAACTGGACACAGGCCTGTTGTGTGATACAATACAAACAATTACGCTGTCGTGCATCATTCAGAGTCGTCGGTGTAAACGTTAACAGGTTCTACTTTGCGTTGTGAATGAGGAAGATGGCCGTTGTGGTGATTAACAACAAACATACGTGCCATAAAATAACAAACTGAAGCCACAAAATAAACAGGTTAAAAAAAAAATAATACAGTGATGACCAATCTTACCCGCAAACGGACACTGCAAACAGGCCGGCTCTTTCGCTAAATTCTACAGTAAATCATCATAACAATAAATCTTAGAAAAATAAATATAATCCCTCATAATATAGTTTTCCCCCCATTATGATTTATGCATGGCTTTGATGCACATTACACTTTTTTCTCCAGATCGTGTCAACAACAAATTAAGTAGAGGCATTCATTGGTGCATTGAAGAACTGTCTGGAAATACAGACCGTGTTTGTGTAATAATTGACAACATTCAAGATTAAATTTGGAATTTGAAAGCATGCCTTATACAACACAACACTACGCCTTAATATTTTCATATTCCAATTTCTTGGTCAGTTTTCCAGTCATGATTTACATATGTTTTGACAATCAAAACTGGGAGGTTTGAGGAGTTAAGTACTACAGCTCTTACTTTGTAGTATATATGCAATGCATAATTCTCATGTATCATACTATAAATATTATATCACATCTTTAATTTTTTTTTTTTAAAGAAAAAAAAAAAAAGAAAGGCAATTTGATGTTTTGGCAAATCCTGAAATGACAGCAAAGCTGTTGTCCTGCACATCCTGAGAAGAAGGGAAGCTACATTTAAAATGAAACTTCAGCAAGAGACAGAATGTGTACAATGCAAGCAGGCACTCAAACCAATAATTCTCTTTGTTGAGTTTAAATACACATGCGCAGATTTACACATAAAAATAGGGAGGAGTTAAAGTTTGTTTGTTTGTTTTTTTTATTCTGCAGATCTACAAGCTGTAGCTTGTGACTACTGTTACTTCTCGGTCAATTCCAGGTTGGAAGGTTAATATCAGATATTGTATTTTGAGGAACAGAAACCACTTGGTGAAAATGAAAGGTGGCACCCTGTCCAGGGTGTGCCCCGCCTTGTCCCCGATGCTCCCTGGGATAGGCTCTAGGATTCCCTGTGACCCTGAAAAGGATAAGCGGTATAGAATATGGATGGATGGAAAATGATAGGCTGTAAAATACAAAAATTTTACGATTCTGGGATGACAGTTTTGCCATTATCACTTGCACAAACGAATCATGTTTGCATACAGCTTTACTTGCACATCTACAGTCTATCTGCTATTAAGCCAAGCACCATGGTATTACCAATGCAAAACATTATGAAAATCGAATGGCGGAATTGAGCAGTGGAGCATCAGGCGTGTTAATGAGGAAGGTTTGGTCTGCATTACTACAGGCTCCGAGTGTGACAGTGCAGGATCCATTAGCGGCTCAGCGGTGAGGCCCAGCCAGCTCTGCTGACACACGCGCGCACATACACACGCACCTGAGAGACAAGCGAAGTAGTCCAGGCTTATTAGCACCTCGGCCTTCTCCAGGTGGGGACGTCTGGCCTCTGTAATTGATAATTAGGGCCAATAGCACAGCAGGCAACGCAATCGCAGTGGCAGGAGGCTCGCCCGACCCCCATGCTGCTGCTCAAAGAGAGGGAAGGCGAAGATAGACAGATGCGCAGATAGATAGAGAGAGAGAAGAGAGAGAGAGAGAGAGAGAGAGAGAGAGAGAGAGAGAGAGAGAGAGAGGGGACGAGATGGAGCCCGAGGTGGCTAGGGTAGATATAAAAATTCTTTTTGACTGATACATCATGTACAAAGGAGAGGTTTATATAGAAATAAAGAAATATAAGCTGAACACACTGCAACGGCTTTTGAGATATGAATCATCTTGGGGTTTAAAGTAACTTTTTTTTTTTTTTTTAAACTACTATCTCTGCTACAGGCCTTACAGTTAAACCACATAATCAAGAACAGAGAGTTCAGACAAGTCTCAATCCTGTGGTGCACAAAAACCAAAACAAAAACAAACCAGAGACAACAATGACACAGTATATAACCAATCTTCTGCCCCCCCCCCATGCAATTCTGATACAATACAAAACTCCTTATCCTCATTATCTTTATTTTTGCAGATAAAAAGAGCAATATGCTCAGGATTACAGGCAGGAGTGGATGTAAAGTGGCTTGTTATTTTGTCTTTTATTATCTGCGCATTCTTTTGATTGTGCATTAATGTGATTTGTTTGTCCAGAACGCAACTGGCTCGAATCGATTGGCCGCATAAGGAGCGTCATACGGGACACAGCATGACGACTCTCTGTCTGGCTCCCTGCAGCTAGGAAGGTTTGGCCAGATCAGATAGCCATGTATCTACATGACGTTTCACCAGGCATGTAGAGATGTGCGTGTCTTGACTGTTTGCAGTGAACTTAAGTCAAGCAGGCAAGTGTATTCCTGTACGCATGTGTGTGCATGCATGGCTCTTCATGTAATAACGATAAACCCCAGTCTAACAATGCATGTAACAGAAAAAAAAATCAAAAAGAGATGCAAGTTTCGACAAGGATTATTAAGTAGGTGTGGATGTCCACGGCTCACTTCTTCATAACTATGCCCTGTGGTTGACCACAAATGGCAACAGCATGTAACAGATCAGCTATCAAACCAGTAAATCAGGATTTACCTGACTGTACTGACTAAACAATGATGTTAGCATTAGAAATGAAACGCTACATACGTGTAAACATCAAAAATACTGTATCAGGGTAAAAAAACAAACAAACAAAAAAAAAAAAAAAACACCACAACACTTGCCCAGGTGCATGGGACAAGCAGATTTAGTGTCCGGAATATTCTTTTTTATTATTATTATTTATTTTAAAAAATGTATTTGTAGTTGCCCTACAGACAAGAAAATTGAACAACCAGAGAAAGAAAACAAACCATATTTTTATAAAACAAGTTTCATTTCCCGTATAATTGCAATGCGTTTCACAGTGATGCGACACACCTGTAATCACACCACAAGTGTCCCGAATGCCACCGCCTGCTGCACTACACACATGGGCATTTAAATATATGGAAAGAAAGTAAAGACACTTAGCCAGACACGAATACCATTTTGCTTTCGATATGAGTGAACTCATGGTGAACTTTCATTTTAGGTCCAAACACAATGTGCTACATCAGAAACTTGATCAGGAAAGGACAAGCACTACGGCTACACAGTTGTCCTCTGGCTGGGAATTTATATACCCCATCATATCCCTTTGTACGCATTAATGCACTTAACTAGCTGGTCATAGGTTATAATATGTACAAGACCACTCTTTAGTCTTGTCAGTTAGGTTTCTATGCACCGAAACTTGGAATTGGGTGGCACACTGGAGCTTCCACATGCCTGGTGAGCTAGCTAATTAAGAATTTATCATTTGTCCACCCCTGAGTATGTATGTGAAATTTTAGGCTTCAGAAAAGCATGATTAAGTAGGCTAGTTCATTATCACACAACCAGAACTACACATACACCATAACATATATGCCAGCACAGTCAACTTCCTATTATTTCCCAACCATGCTTACGCTAACGTCCCTTTGGCCTTCCTGGATATCCGAGAGACCCTTTCAAATGCTTAATGGTTTAAAAAGGGTCCATAATGCATTGCATTCACCGAGGCCGCGTGTGGAGAGGCTGAGCTCGGCTCCCGCAGAATAATGTTGCCTTTTAACGGCAATTTGCGGCTTGCTGCTCTCCGAGCTGCTCTCAAAAAGACTCTGGGGAACCTTTAAGTTGCGGGCCATCTTCAGCCCACTAACTCAGTCATCGAAGACGCATAACCCGAACGCCATCCATCCAGCGGCTTAACGTCCCCAGATTAAGTAATTATAGACAGAGTCCCACTTGGGTTTGGACTGGAGCGCTTTTCTTCCCTGCGGCGCTGAGAGGCATTATGGAGCGGATTAAGACCTTCTGCCACAGTCGTGATTTTAACACATGAGGCGACGGCACCAGCATCCAAGCACAGACCTGACGGCACTAAGGTGGGATTAACATTACATCGAAACCCACCAAATATCTGACCGCTGCTCTATTAGTACTAATGAAAAACAAGGCATGCACAATTGTGTGTTAGGAACAGGAAGTATTGCTCATGTGTTTAGTGATAAAATATGTCTAATATCCTAAAATATTCTAAATATATATTGCTTTGTTAACAAAAAAAAAAAAACCCCAATAAAACACACAACTTGTGTATAACATCCTACTGTATGTAATCTATAGTCTCTGTATGCCAATATATGGTGAGGTATGGAATGACTAGGGTTTTTTTTTTTTTTTTGCATCATGAACCCCATCCTTCTTTATTTCAGTTTAGTTTGACAGGTCAAATCGCTCCTGTTACTGCAGTGAGAACACTGCTTGCAGAAACTGAATAATAAGTGAAACTCCAAAGACAATTTTGAGACATTTCTCACTCACACACATGCAGGCGGGCTTAAAAAAAAAAAAAAAGGAGAAAAAAAAGAAAGAAAGACAAATATGAGTGTATCAATATATTTGATTTGTCAGTTACAAAAGGTCCATCCTTCCTTTTTAAGAGATGCCAGTCTTCTTCTGAATCCTGACGTTTTAATCGGGTACTAATCCTTGAGTGAAGAGCGAAGCCTTCCCTTCAATGCTGATTCGGATAAATTACACATAAATATGTGTTTGGAGTAGGCAGTGATCCTTTCAAATATCTCTTAGATGACTAATAATTATACTGCGGTCTGCATTCACCCATCTACCTGTTGGATGGCACGTCTGGAGCTAGGCATTATGGGTAGTGTAGCTTTGAGCCTAGAGTCAAGGCTGCTTACGAAAATTAAAGATGTCCCGTTTTTTAGAGCCTCGCTTGCCCTCGTTAGGCTGACTTGGTGACGGCGGGGGTTGTGGGGTGGCCATGCCTCCATAGGGGCAGCTCTGCGAGTCCGGATGCTCTCCGGAACATTCTACGGCGGGAATGTAACGGCTGTCCCACATGCCGGGCCCGCACAGCTTACATAGGTCATGCAGACTGCAAGGGATCCTGGGAAACAGCCGGAACTGATAGAGAAGGCTTCGTGCCTGGAAACCAGGAAGAGGACAGAGACAACAGGAGGTAGGAGTGAACTAACTAACAAACAGTCACAGCTCTGTAGGACTATAGGTCAAACGTAATCAGATCATGACATTTAGAGGTTGCGAAGCTCAGAAAGGTCACTAGATACAAACAAAGCACTCTATGTGTTCAATTAGAAGACTATGTCTGGCTCTAGATTTACACCATGAAGTGTGTGAAGACTTGCATTACTAACTGCTGAGGAGTTGCATTGTAAAATATACAAAAATCAATAACTTCAAAAATCAATTCTGCTTAAAGGTGCTTGAATATATGTGTGTGTATGTGTGTGTGTGTATTCACAGTACCTTCCTCAGCACCAGTTCTCCATTCATGTGCATGGAGAGGTTGCTAAAGTGCAGCAGCATCTGATCTGTTGCCAGCTGTTGCTCCGTGACATCATCGCCATAGAGAACAATGATTGCCACGCACAGAAAGAGGTGGAAGTAATCAGTCTTTCACGCACGCGCACACACACACACACACACACACACACACACACACACACACACACACACACACACAACCAGAATCAATCATTAAACAAAAGAGCATGAAACCAATACCGTGAACCAATCACAAACTGGAAGAAGCTGCTATGTAAATTAGCGAACAGAGCAAATGGCTTGGCTCTCCACTGTCACCTATTTATCGCTATGTCAATATATGCTAATGTCATGCTGTGTTAGACTAACAATTATCATCTCATCTTCATTAGCGCTTCATCGGAGACGGCTGCTAACTCAAAGAAGAGTGATGCTCTCCGGCACCCATATGCTTATTTACCGACTCGTTTCATTTAGTACAATTGTACGTTTGACATTTGGAGCTCCAATATGCAACATCTGGAATGAAACTGATACAGCAAAAGTTGAAAGTTTGTACCCCCCATGGATTATGCATGGATACAAGAACAATGAATAACTATTTTATCATTTGTATTGCAAATAATTCCAGGAAGTTCTAAATGAAATGTGGGAGTATTTTAAAAAATAAATAAATTACAGAACACTATTTTTAAATTGACCTCCTCAGTCTGCAGATCTGATTTAAAGAAGGCAGTTTACAACTAAGAGGATTTAAGAAACTAAAACCTTAAACTGAGACTAGATTATTATAATTTTTTCTGCTGGTAATAGTATAACATTTGCCATTATTGTTACTTGTGATGATGGAGGAACATCTAAGAAACCAAACACACAAAGTATCTTGTTTGTATTAATAAACTTTCTTTGGGCTTTTGCATTTTGTCCTCAGTGCATGCAAACTTTTGCACTCGGCTACATCTCCGAAATACCATGACCGATTTGAATATATTAAAAATGCGCTTGCAAAACGTGTAGATAAATTAATGAGCCTGAGTGAAAAGTGAAAATAAGCTCCTTATTATTTTTTTTAACACTAGTTGCTTGTTATTATTTGACACGTCGTTTCATGTGTTATGACTTTCTAGCTATCTATCGCACATTTACAGAGCCAGAAGTCACAAGGAAGTAAAAATCGCAAAAGAAAAAGGTCACGTGGTCTGATGGGGAATGTATGAGGTTGTGTGTGTGTGAGGTATGTTAAATATGCAAAGGGAAGTGTTTTTTATGCGCTTCACAGCTATACTGTCAAGCACAATTATTAAAAGAGATAGAAAATCATCAAAAATGCATTAGAAAACGAATGAAGCTCATTATTCATTCGTGGGATGATGCAGAACTTTCACTTTCGCTGAAACAGAGAGAAACTGATCATTTTGGTTCATTTGGTTTAAATCACCATCAAACAAGAAACACTTTGGCCAAGGGTTGTGTAGAGCTGAAAATATACACCTAAAACTCGTTCATTCATTGGTCAGAAATACAGCGACGCTCTATTGTCGGGATCGATCCCACAGACGCTAGCCAATCGTGTGTATCTGTAAGCACATGTATATGGAAGAGGGCAGATAGCGCTTTTCTCCTGTGATGCTTTATGAACAGAAGTCTGAAAATATGCAGAAGTTGTCTTCATGTCTAGGAGAAAGCACGTAAGAGCTCTCACGCTCTCTGTTTGGTGTGTGGTGTCTGATAGATGGCTGTGGCCAAGACCAAATTAGGGAGAATAATGCATGCCAACAAAAAAAATATCGTAAACAAACCTTATGGCAAGTGTGCATATTAATCACAAAATTTACAATTCACAGATAAATACATAAATACAGTGCCTTGCGAAAGTATTCGGCCCCCCTGAACTGTTCGACCTTTTGCCACATTTCAGGCCTCAAACATAAAGATATAAAACTGTAATTTTTTGTGAAGAATCAACAACAGGTGGGAAACAATCATGAAGTGGAACGAAATTTATTGGATATTTTAAACTTTTTCAACAAATAAAAAACTGAAAAATTGGGCGAGCAAAATTATTCAATGCAAATGTGGCAAAAGGTCGAACAGTTCAAGGGGGCCGAATATTTTCGCAAGGCACTGTAAAGGTCGCATCCGGCATTTATTTTCAAATTTTTGCTTGTCAGTCGAAATTTCCAGAACACCTAACTTTTCTGCTACGTAGAGCTGTAGTGCTGAGAGTTCACATCAAAAAAATTCAATAAATAAATGTAGCTGCTATTCAAAATACACAGCATGTCTGGTTCACTTCCTGCAGTTTGGTCGCTTTCTCATTGCAATTGAACGGCTCGTGTTCACTTAGAGCCAGACCGAGATTACCTCACTCAAAATGATTCTTTCGGCCCGTACCCGAGCGCAATCGATTTCCACCTGAGGAGGGAAAATGCACCAGGGTTCAGATCAAATGGATTTAACACTGCATTTGTGGAAGCACCTTCACATGCTGAGGTATGCTCCACTTGGAGTAAATTTTGCTTCGCTTCCTCCTTTACATTTGTACATGCTGTCATCCAAAGTATACTACAACTGAAGTTGAATGCAATCTAAGCACACTGGTGCGGAAATGATTAAGGGTTTTGCTAAAGGGCTCTCTGCCAGTCTCTGGGATTTGAACTCACAACCTTCCGGTCACTAGTGCTTTCCATCAAAGGTCTGATTTTCTGTTTTGTACCTGGTAATGAGCCCAGCAGGCCTCCCACATGCGCAGCGCCTCTGTGTCTGGAAACTCGCGCTTGAAGCAGAGCAGAACCCAGCGATGACAGAACAGCAGCTGCAGGCCGTCCTCGCCGAGCCGCATCAGGTGCTGGTGGAACCGCGGCAGCATCAAGCGCAAGAGCTCTCGCAGATACATCTGCACCCAGAGTGAGAGAGTGACACACACACACACAAGCAGTGACACATGGAGAGAATGCCTCAATAAATCTCCTCACTACAAGTGATTTTGTTAGCCAACACTCTCCTCAAGCTCTACACTTAAACTAAAATGATCCTGTCCTTTCAAACAAAGCCACAATAAGCTGATCTGAAATCTGAGCTCTTCTGGCCTGTGACTGCTCACCAGCTGCCGCTCCATATCCTCGTCTCTAGGCGAGCTGATGAAGATGGTGTTCTCCATCAGGCCCACGAAGCACCAGAATGTGTCACTCTCATCCTGGATCTCGGTCAAGAGCGGAGCCACCAAGTCAGACATTCCCTGGCAGTAGCCCATCTCCGGGTTATAGACCGCGTAGTTCAAGAGAATGCGTCTGGA
>JAFFST010045152.1:114146-136448 GCA_022414735.1 Noturus placidus
GGGGGGGGGGGGGGGGTAAAAAGTCACATAATCCTGTACAGGCATATGCTATTTGGTATACTGACCTTTACCTTTTATTTACAAAGTGTATATAAATTATAGGTCACTTGTAGGTGTGCTATGTATGAGTGTGGTCCATCTGTTGCTAAGCAACATCTCAGCTCTCCCTCTACCCTGTCCATCAGTGGAAAGGGACTACCACACACATAATTGGGGTGATGGTTCATTCTCAGCATCGTGGTGACACTGACATGTTACTAGTTGTGGCACAGAATGTAGAATAGTGTTACTAGTGGATTCTGAACACTTTTTTTACACACACCTACTTTGTGTGTGTGTGTGTGTGTGTGTGTGTGTGTGTGTGTGTGCGTGCATGTGTTGCTCAGCTTTTTCCATGCTCATATTGTCAGTGGTATGTTATGACGTCTCCACTGGTTTTGACTGATCTACTCAGTAAACCGTTTCTTTGCTGAGGAGTGACGTGTGAGTAAACTGTTTCTTTGCTGAGGAGTGACGGTGAGGTAAACCGTTTATTTGCTGAGGAGTGACGGTGAGATAAACCGTTTATTTGCTGAGGAGTGACTGTGAGGTAAGCCGTTTCTTTGCTGAGGAGTGACGGTGAGGTAAACCGTTTCTTTGCTGAGGAGTGACGGTGAGATAAACCGTTTATTTGCTGAGGAGTGACGGTGAGGTAAGCCGTTTCTTTGCTGAGGAGTGACGGTGAGGTAAACCGTTTATTTGCTGAGGAGTGACGGTGAGATAAACCGTTTATTTGCTGAGGAGTGACTGTGAGGTAAGCCGTTTCTTTGCTGAGGAGTGACGGTGAGGTAAACCGTTTCTTTGCTGAGGAGTGACGGTGAGATAAACCGTTTATTTGCTGAGGAGTGACGGTGAGGTAAACCGTTTATTTGCTGAACAGTGATGGTGAAGTGGTATAAGTGAAATAATTGACTGGGATTTTTAAACACCTCACAGTCACTGTTACTGAGTAAACAAAATCCTAGTTGCTCCAACATACACACACACATACTCAATGCAGCTACCATGTCTGTGTCACTGCAGTAGAGCTGGGCAGTATGTAAGGAATAAATCATCTCTGGTCCGTTGAATTAATAGACAATAATGCACACCCTGAGGTGTTAATATCAGAGTCATTTATTCCGCTTATACCACAGTTACCACACATCAAGATATTGTTCAGATGTTTTATTTCAAGACATGTCATATTTTTGTCCTTAAAACGCTCGTGTGCGGAACTAATTTATTACGCATCCCATCTCAAGCCTCCATTGCTAATTCCAAAATGTACTTTTAGAACTAGTAATGGATGCTTGAGCCATTGATGTGCAGATATTTGAGAGAGAGAGAGTTTTTTTTGTTTCATGCTGATAATAAATAAATAAATAAATAAATACATACATACATATCAATAGGCCTACTTTTCACAGGGTTTTAAATTTTTTTTACTACTGCAGAAAATACAACGAATAAATAAATAAATATTGATAGTTGTTCACCAGATTTTCTGCTTCATTACTGCAATCACTCAATCACTCACTCACATGAATGACCGCAACCTCTGCTTCACGTTGTGACCACATTACCACCTCGGACGTGCATCATTTGTCTAATAATCAAATGGCCCTTCATCAATTATTGCTTAATTATTTCTGGGAAATGGAAACCTGCTGCTTTCTGTCATTTTCTTTGTTGTTAAACGTGTGTGCCTGTGGTGGACAGTAAGCTAACCTTTCTCTTATTTCAGTAACTTGGCGAAGCGAAATGGAACTGTAATGTGATCCAGACCTGACTGGAACTATTTTAGCTGTGCATTTACTGAAAAATAATTGCACAGCTCAGAATGTCTGTCAGCCAATCAGAATTGAATATTCAGCAGTGCTGTGGTATGAATCCATAGAATATTGATATTGTGGTAAACGATTATGTGATACACATTTCTGAGATATCGTTGGTATGGTGATGTATTTTTTTTTATGTTTTTAATCATTTCAAATTAAATTGTACTGAATGCAGTTGATTTGACATACATACGTATACACACACAAACACACACACACACACACACACACACACATAAAATTTTTCAACTTAATCTTTGTATGCATTAAAGAAAAGTATCATCAATCCCAGTTTAACAGATTTCTGTTTATATTAGTACTGTTTGGCAAACAGTTTCTTAGCTAAATTATACCATGATACACGTCGTGAATCGCAGAAATGTCCTCAAGTATCGTGAGATCATATTTTTGTCATATCGCCCCAAAATGGTCCACCATGTATATAAAAAGTGCTCAGTGGCGGTCCATTTCTACTGAAGGACAGGTTCGAGAAAAAGCAATAAAACCAGTGCATGTCTGTTTCAGTATGATTCATTTGAAGCGTTTTTTAAAACTGAAACATGACTCACTTTACTCTGGGAAAGCAGTAAGATTGAAGTATGATCTTGTTAGTGAGAATAAATATGGGATGCTGGTTGGGGTAGAGAAAAACGAGGATGTGCAATAAAGGAGAACGTGTGAGACTCTGACCTCATGATCTCTACGTTAGGGTTGTTTTCTCCTCTGAAGAACATGTTGCTCCTGTCGGTCCTTACCACATCCTTATCCACCGTAAACTGCACCTTCCTCCAGAACTCACTGTGCTCCTCAGGACTCATCGACAACCTAGAAGGACAGGAGGAGAATTTTTTTGTAGAACTTATTTAATGAAATAGCCTTTTTATACTAGATAGGAAAAAAAATCTCTTGTAGAACATCTTCCAAATTGGGTGCCTTCATGTCTGACTGAGATAAGATGCTTTGTTTTGGGGTTTTTTGTTTTTTTTAAAAATAAGTATATTAAATCCTTATCATGATATACTATCTTACACTAAATGAGTAAATGAATGAATGGGTAAGGCAGATAGGTAAACAAATAAATAAAAACACGAATACCACACTAGGAATGCAAATTCATCCACTCCCAGGCAAATTATTTCATAGGGAGTCGTTTTATTAAATTGTTTCTATAGACACCCACATACACACACACACAGAATGACAAAGACACACCCAAACAAGAGTGATGTGGTCTGAAGGTCATCTAAGACTTTGTGGAAAAAATTATTTTGCAATCTCTGGAAGCAAAACGAGCGGGACGTTTCACAAAAAAGATGACATTTTCATTTCCCCTTTTCCTTTGTTATAAGCTGTTGCTTTTTTCCTTCTTCTTTACCTATTCTTCATAAGATGAAACTATATATTACCTATTTCATTTTTATCTATTATCTATTTCATTTTTACCTTTAATTATCCGAAAATCAACACTTTAAGCAGCGGGGTTCCTTCATTGACACATGGGAACGCTTCAAACTGTTTTGTTCTGTTTCCTTGTGTAATTTATTAAAGCCACATAGGGCCAGATAAACGCTTTTGGCTTTCTGCCTTCATCGATTTGCTGAGGTGTAGCAAACCTTCCAGCTAAAGGACTAAATGCTCACCAAGCAGGTGGGATTTAATTAACACTGTTTGTTTTGTTTTTTTTTGCATGAACACCAGGCCTGATGCAACTTCACACAATTGTTTCAGAGCTGGTGTTTATGCAAACTATTCCCCCGGCAGCCCTCCACCCCTCCTTCGCACACTTTTTTTTCTTTTTTAAATCTCTAGCAGTTCTCTCTCTCTTTCTCAACTCAGACTCAACCATGTCTCTCTCACTCTGTGTACCTCTCTGAGGACTCGGACTGTACAGACTATACAGTTGAACAACCAATGACAATTACACACACACACGAGAACACACACAACAACAAATTCCTATTGACTGACATTAAAAGGCGTGACCGTGCAAAAATCCCAGAGGAGAAATTAATAAAGCCTGCTGACATGAATGCACTTTCAGAATTGCATTCACACGGTTTCACAATGATTCAGATACGATTTTGCTGACCAGGCCTAATGGTTCGAGATAAATAAATGCAGGTGTGTCTGGTATGTCATGCCATCATCTTAGTGCCTACGTTCGTTCCTTCCACAGTTTGTTAGCACGTCAATGGCAAAGTCCAGATGCACTCATAATCAGCCTGAAGAATGCATAATGTGTGCACTGCTCACTCAAGTATTGACAATCTGATAATATTACAAGTGAATCGATAAGCAGACAGCAGAAACACTAAGATCAGAGATGGATCATTCACGCTGATGTGTGTGTAAAAAAAAAAAAAAAAAAAAAATTACAAAAAAAAACACATCTACAGCTGTACCAAGTACAACTAAGATCTAAAAATAATGCAGTTCCTTCCAAGATTTATGACCTAGCTACATTAGCCAACCTGCAGTGAGCATTTGTAATCGATAGGAACACACTGCCTTAATCAGTTATGACATGCACATTTCCTTGGGGACACATTAATTCACACTGAGCACGTTTCTGCACACGTGTTTATTGATTGGTAGAGGCCTGGACTGTAACGTCTCCGCTAGTTACATCTACTGAGACTCACAGTGGGTGCGAAGACAGCCTGTGAAAAGCTTCTGTAATGAATGTCTAACACTAACTAACACACACACACACACACACACACAATAATGATCAGAGTGCTGTCAGCTGGTTGTGAAGCTAAAAACGGCTATACATTCCTACTGGAGTATTCTACATTGCATTAACAACTGCTTGAGGTTGTTTCATGAATAACTCACAAACCAAAAAAATCTTAATATGGCTAACAGCTATTCCAGGTTAGAGTCAGGAACTGTAACCGCAATGCTAACAAGCCCCTACTGACTTTATTCTTCATTTAGTCAGTTGTGAGAATGGAAAGAACACAAAATGAGTTCATTCACAAACTCTGTGACAACCATTGAAGCACCCCAGCACTCAGGGTAAAAATGCCATTTCATTGATGTGACATGACAAGCTTCCTCTTTGTTGTACAGATCAATAATCTTAAACGTCTCACCTTATTTTTGCTGGGTTTAAAAAAAAAATTTAGATAACTAAAAGGAGCTACACTTTTATTATGTAAGGAATACAATAAGGAGGTTTGATGTGATGTTTTCAAAAAAACATCACACAAAGTGTGTTCCCATCAGTTATCATTATCCTCTGCTGAGGGCGGCCCCACATGGACAGCCTAAAGATCAATGAGATTATTGTGGATGGTACCAGAGGGGTAACCTGGCCTGGGCGTTTGGGGCTGCAACCCTGAAGATTTTTTTCTTTACCCCTGAATAATTCTCCACTCAAGCAGAGCGGTTGGTCACTAGGTAAATGAAGGTCAGTAAAAGAAGACGGCGGCGTTGCAATTTCATATCTTCAGTAAATGGAGGCGAGAGCGATCACACAGCTTTTACAGGAAAATACATGGAAATTCTCCTGTCTTATTAGCTAGCAGCTCTCAATTCTGCCAAAGTCTAGCTCACACAGTCACACAAAGTGAAGGGAAATATTATTATTATTATTATTATTATTATTATTTTACCAGTAAAGAGGTTGAAACTGAAACACTAGCATCCTCTCTGAGCAGGAAAACAATACGAGTTGCAAGTTCCATGAACATGATATGAGCAGAGCATAAGGAAGGCTAATGGCTCTGTAACAGCTAAACCCATACAATGAAAGATTAGTTGCATATCCCCTTGGCTAACAACACAAAACTAGCCTTGTCTCATGTTAAATAGCCAAAAAGTTTAATATTTTATTACTCTGGTAGTCCTGCGAACAGTGATAACACCCAGAGACAAGTTCTATGAAAAAAAGATTTGTGCAGGAAGTACGAACTGGAATCACTAACGACTCGTTTCAGCTGTTCAGAATCGGTTCCTTCTTTTGGGAGACAGTAACTCAGTTTGTCGTGCGCTTTGATTTTTGAAACTTTGCAGACTTTTTACATTCACAAACAGCTCCATAACTCACTACATGAAAGGTAATATTTGAAAAAAACCATAATAGGTGCACCTTAATATTGCAAAACATCCACTTGACAAGTTATTTCCCGTTATCACTTACGTTATAAAAGCTATAAACAGTTCTTCCTTCACCAGCTTCTCTTTTTTCTCTTTCTTGACGTAAATAAGAGAAAAACAAAAAGGCAGCTTGTCTTGTTATTGAGAAGATTACTCCACTGTCCTGAAAACTTTCCCAACGTCGGAAAACTCTGACACGGGAGAATCCTTCCGTAACTGTTTTACATTTCCTTACAGAAAATTGCACCAGATCAATTAATAAACCTATTTCTTTGTTAAGTAACACATTAAAGAAAATAATCTGTTCATTATTAAGCTTATATTAAATGGCCTCTCTACAAGCAACTAAGCTGTTATGAAGAAACAAAGTACTAGAACCAGTCCCGGGACTTGCCTAGCAGCTGGCCAATCAGATTCGAAATACCAGCACTCCGCTATAAAGAAGATTGTTTAAGCTTTTGATTTAGTTAATCATGCTGTATATTACACATCATTTGATGCATACATACATATGTGGAACTTTGAAATATGAGCAGTCTATCCATCCATCCTCTACCGCTTACTCCTTTTTCAAGGTCACAGGGAACCTGGAGCCTATCCCAGGAGGCATCGGGCACAAGGCGGGGTACACGCTGGACAGGGTGCCAGTCCATCGCAGGGCACAATCACATACACACTCACACACCCATTCATACACTACGGACACTTTAGACACGCAATCAGCCTACTATGCTGGGGAGGAAACCAGAGTACCCGGAGGAAACCCCTGACGCACGGGGAGAACATGCAAACTCCACACACACGGCCCTGGCGTGACTCGAACCCCGGACCCTAGAGGTGTGAGGCGGATGTGCTAACCACTAAACCACCGTGCGCCCCTCATGAGCAGTCTATTTTGATTTTAAATCAGTACGTTAAAGACCACGCATTTCTTGGTGTGGTTCAAACCCTGCAGTGCTTGAGAGGAACTTGAGAGTACATTTGCATGCTGTTAGTGCTAGAGTATGTCTCACCTCCTTTGCTGGATCTCCTGGTACTCTGTGCGTTTCTGAAGCCTCCAGGCCTCGCGCTCCTCTGAGGTGGAGTCATAGCTATAGTAGTGCAGCAGGAAGGGCCACACCTCCCCGCGGATGGATGGGTCGATTCCCCCAAAAAAGATAGCCTGAAAGAACAAAGAGCTGTTGTGCTACAGTATCATCAGAGAGCTACCGGATAACATACCTGACTGCAGCAGATATGGAAAATTCATGTACAACCCAAAATTACTTCGTTCAGCCCTTCCGGGATCAGCAGAAATGAATGCAAAATCAAGATAACTCCGCAATATTCTAGAGGAGCATGCGATTTGTCAAAATTACCGTAGATTTTTCTGCAGATTTGGGCCGAGACACGTCATGTGACATCATAATGCGTAATCTTTAGAGCCCTCTTCGATTCACATGCGTCGAACATGAGTAGAGCTTAAAGGACTCATTTACCAACAAACATCACTGTGAAAGACAATTTCTCACAATTGCAATTTGGCTAATTCATGTAGTTTTCTGCCAATTAAACAAACAAACCAAAAAACTCACAAATTTAGAAAAAAGTCGCAGCAAAATCAGGCATTTCTGGCCGCAACAATCAGAAAAAACTCTGATATCCTGTACGGACTGATTATTATGAGATCACATTTTAAAAGGGAACTTTAATTACTACACTGTTGATGTAGTATGTTTTAGCATTTAGCATGGTTAATAAAAGTAATAGAATATTTATTAAAAATATTGCTCTTAGCCTTGAATAATTTATTCAAATGTTGTAGAAATATAAAAAAAAAAAGATAGTCTTTCTTCTTTTTTTTTACAGATTTTCTGACTTATTTAGTCTTGTCCAATTCCCACCCACCAGTTAAGTCTGCCCTATCATGTTCTATAATACGGATGGGTGAAGGTCATCACATGCTTCCTCCGGGATATGTGAAGCCAGCCAAACACATCTTTTCAAACTGCTGCTCATGCTGTGGCACATGGCTGTGTAATACCCTTCCACTTTCATGGACACCCTCAGAATCCCTTCCACCGGTGAATTTTGCTCTCCTTGATTCCCAGAAATGACTGCTGCCATCACCAGTATTCAAACTCGCATCACATCACATAATGTGAACACTTTTCTGTTGCGACACTCGGAATTTCTGATTTCATTACAGTATACAATCATAGATGTACATCGGTCACCCTGACACCCCCCCCCCCCCCCCCAAACTTGCTGTGTTTTACAAAATAATTTCCAGGCATTTCTATGACTAATAAAGAACAAATCAAAAATACAGCTGTTGATCACAAAAGATAGTCTTAGAATGACTCACTTGTGGCAACATCCTTAATATTAAAAATCTAGACATTGTTAACACAACCTCTAATGACCCCTTGCTGGTTGACACACACATTCCTTAACTAGCGATGACTGAATCACATGTATTATTATAATTAGTATAATTAGTTCCACTGTTACAGTGACTTCACCAGTATACTTCACTAGTACTTATAATATTTGAATAAAACGCGTGATTCAGTAATCAGGTTAAGGAATGTGTGCGTCACTGTTACAGCGGCTGGTTATGTCTGAAAAGAGGATTTAGTAAAAATTTGTTTTACTGTACCACCCCAACTAATGAATACGACAAGAAAATTAGACTTTCAATAATCATAACAGGGCTGCACTGTGTATTGTTTATTCATTAATACTGCTATAAATGCGCACTCAGACAGAGCATACTTTTGTGACCAGTCTCAGCGGTTACAAACACGTTTCCTGTTTTGATCATTGTAGTGTAACTTAAAAAAATACATTTTATTAATCACAAGATGGTGAAGGATTTAACAAGACTACAACAGTAAACACTTAGATTATTTAATGAGAAAAACTCAATTCAATATTCTATACCAGTCATATATAGCCTCATAGTCAGGTCTTCTTTCAAAATATATTCCAATTTAAAGAGAATTTCCTGGTAAAAGAGAAAATAATCGCATTTCAGCAGCCCTCATTCTAGGAGAGGCTCTAAACAGTTTAATGGTAAATGGTAAATGCTGCACTTATATAGCGCTTTTATCCAAAGCACTTTACACTGTGTCTCATTCACCCATTCATCCACACACCAATGGTAGCAGAGCTGCCATGCAAGGTTCTAGCTTGCCATCGGGAGCAACTTAGGGTTCAGTGTCTTGCCCAAGGACACTTCGGCATGTGGAGTCATCCGGGCCGGGAATCGAACCGCCAATCCTACGATTGGTGGACAACCCGCTCTACCAACTGCGTCACAGCCGCCCATGCTAATGCGTATGTATATGCGTATGTATATGAAATATGCTAATGCGTATGTATATGTGATGCGATCTGAGGAGAAAATATGCTAAATTATATCATATCAGTAGCTTAAAAATCCAATGCTTATACTTTTCCAGAAGCTCAGGAATATTTCCATGACATCAACTGAAATGTTAATTTTCCTCAGTCTCACCTTCCTGAGCTTGTACTCCTCCTCCACTTGACCATTCTGGTTCAGGTGCCGCAGCCAGCAGCTGACGTCCAGTCTCCGGTAGAGACGTTCCTCCGGGTGAGTCTCCGTGGAGGGAAGAGTGGGTCTGCGGATGGAGAACTGCATGCACGACTTCTCATCCGCCACCTGAGCACGGGATTTAGAACGAAAGAGGTTGGAGAGATGTCGCTGGAAGGCATTCAAACCAGACTAGGAGTGTGTGTTTTCTCTTACGCCCTTCCTTACCTGGTCCTTCAGCTGAGTCTCTCTGCAGCATTTCCACTGCTGAAAGACTTCTGCCAGTTTGTCCAGACCAGCATGGTGGAAGTGCAGGATCTTGTACTGACTCTCTCTGCTGGCGATGACCAACTGACCACTTGTGCATGCCTCATCACTGCATCAGAGAGGCATCAAAACACATATACGTATAATCTAACACTGTAAAGATTGTGATAAATAATTATACAAGACATTATTGCATTTTCTTTGGACTGTTTTGAACAAATATAAAGAACAGTCATCCCGAAAGGTGTTGAAATGATTGTTTGTTATTGTTTATATCACTTCTGCTGAGAAAAAAAAGAACCAACATAGAATTTAACGATTTTAATAGTTATAATGGGAATTGTATCGGTTTTAATGGAAACTGTAATTGACCTACTGTGGGTCTCTACTGGTAATTTGATACCATTAAGGACCTATGCCCTTAGTAAATCCTACTACACAATGGAAACCACTTGTTAATGGTTTTAATTGTTAACAGGTGATGGTTTGTAATGGTATTTGTAATGGAAACCATTAGAATTTCTATGATTGTTTTGATTGTTTTTTTCAGCAGGGACACTTGGAGATAGAGGTTATACTGAAAAATGTTGACATATACATATTAATCATGTCTTCAGTCCATACAGCGGATACTGAACCTAAGTAATGTATACAGCAATTAACTCTTTCAGGCGCTATATAAAAGCTACAAGAATACAAATACTTAAGGAAAATTGATAATCATGCTACAACTACTAAATACGTAAGTCCACTGCTGTGGACATAGTTCACAATTTTTTTTTCCAGCCATATTTGTCTGGGGTTTAAGTGTGAGGCATAGTATAGTGTTGCTGCTTTGTCATCACACCTGAAAAAGAGCCGTAAGGACCGCATGTGTCCCAGGTCCACTCTGAACACTCCACACAGCTGTTCTACAGCCAGAACCTTCTGCTGCTCCTCCCAACGCATGCCCTGTGACTGACTGCTCTCTGATAGGGCGTGGCTGTCCAAACTGGAGGCGGAACTTGCAGAGTGGGTCATGGACTCGTCACACATCTCCCTGAAAATAAGACCATAATTATATTCCAACCAACACAGTATGTTTGCCAATATAAACAGTTAGCTGCCGAAAAAAGCAGCAGACATCTGTGGTTGCTACACTAGCTGCTGTTTCTAGGTACTATGAGACAGGTCATCCTTGATAAAAATTGGCTGTAACTTGGTTTAAGATACAAACAACACATTGCTTCCCATCACAGAAAACTACTGTAAACACTTCCAGGAAAGCAGTAGTATGCAAAATAAATATACAGCCAGACAGTAATTAGCTTAAACCAAAATATGACATGCCAGTTTTGAGCAATACTATTTGTACAAAACTAACACTCCCAAGAGACTTATCTTGTAATCCACATAACATGAATACAAGCTATAACACTGTAAATAAAAAGTAATAATGTTAGCCAAAGCTAGCATGACAAGAAAGCTAGCATGGGCTTAAGCAAATCTTACCGTTCATAAATTACATAACCAGACAAACTAAGTGAACCAACAAATCAACAAACCTTCGATCTACCTTCACACAAATTATTTAGAAGATTAACTAAAGAACTGGGTCAAGCTAATGAGGTCAACTGTACTAAACAGAAGTTTAAACTATAAATTCACCTAGCTAGCCACCACATGAATCTCCCCAGAAAACGCAAACACAGCTTTCACCTGTCAAAAGGGAGCTACAGTAATGTGAAAAAATAAGTACACCCCATGGAAATTGTTGGCTTTTTTTTTTTTTTTTTTTACATATTTGTACAAGCAAGCATTTGATACAGTGCATATTGAAGGATATACACTCCATCAGATAACACAAAATTCTCATCAAGTTGGAATATCTTTTGCAAAGAAGACCTGATTATGAGGCTATATATGACTAGTATAGAATCTCAGAGTTATTTGAAATACATCATTCCACTGTAATGGCACAAAAATGGCAAATGGCACAGATTTCAAATGACTGCCAATTTGTCCAGAACTGGCTGACCCAACAATTTCAGCCCAAGATCAGACCGTTGGGTGCAAAAAGAAGTGTCCAAGAACCTCAAAAATTTTATCACAGGATCTGCTAGTAAGTCTTGCAACTGTTGGTGTCAAAGTGCATACTTCTACAATCAGAAAGAGATTGCACAAATTTGACCTGGATGTGCACTGTGCAAGGAAAAAGCCTTTGCAAGACTACAGTTTGCCAATGAGCATATAGGCAAAGATCAGGCTTTTTGGAATAATGTGCTCTGGACAGACAAATCAAAGATAGAGTTGTTTGTCCACAATAACAGCAGACATTTTTGGCACAGACCAAAAACAACTTTTCAGGCGAAGCACCTCATACCAACTGTGAAGCTGCTACTATTGTTCTCCGCTTGATAACACTTGCTTGTATTTTCTAATTTGTAAGTCGCTTTGGAGAAAAGAATCTGCTGAATGAATAAATGTAAATATGAAGCACGGTGGTGGGAATGTTATGATTTGGTGTTGTTTTGCTGCCTCTGGGACTGGACAGCTTGCATTCACTGATTCAACTATGAATTCTATATCATATCAAAGAGTGCTTGAAGATAATTTAACGCCACCTGTCCAAACGTTGAAGTTGAACTGAAAATGGACCCTTTCAACAGGATAATGATCCTGAGCACACTAGCAAATACACCAAGGAATGGCTCGAAAAGATGAAATGGAGGGCTATGGAATGGCCTTGTCAAAGCCTGGATTTGAATCCCACTCAAATGTTGAGGGGATTTTAAACGGGCAGTACATGCAAGAAAACATTCAGACATGTTGCAATTGAAAGAATATTGCTTGGAGTAGTGGTCAAAAATTCCAGCAAGCCTTGAAGACAATTATGCAAAATGCCTACAAGAAGTTATTTCTGCTAAAGGGGGCAATATTAACGTCTGAGGCCAAGGGTGTACTTACTTTTCCACAGAAGAATATATTGATATTTCTGTTGAATATATGATTGAAAAAGCTAATTTTCCTTTTTGTTCATGTTTTGTTCATTTCTGTTTTGTTCATGTTTAAAAGATCAGATGTTTGCTTGTCCAAATATGTCAAAAATGCCAACAATTTCCATGGGCTGTACTTGTTTTTTTTTGTTTTGGTTTTTTTTGCATGACTTTTGGTTTGTTTTAAACTGTTTGGGTTACTCACATCCAAATGCTACACAGTGTGTTGTCATTTTTGTGGAGACAAGGAGTACAGTGTCTCCACAAAAACAGTGTAATCAATGTCTCCACAAAAATGAAGAAAAAGAAGGGGAAACAAACTGTCCAAGATGGAAGCCCCATTGATGCTGTATATTTGTACCTAAACCAGACACACAACCGCCAGCAACATGTATAATAAAAATTATATAATACAAATAGAATAGAAAATAACTCACCGAACATCAACTAATATCTTAATACATAAATAGAGGTGAGCTGAATCTATTCCACATCTGGGATCACAATAAAAGGCTCAGGGTCCACATATAATTCTCAGTGTTTGTGTGTGAGGACAGAATGTTTTGAAGGAGACAGAGAATGAGAAGAATGTAAGAAAGTTTCTGTGTTGGCAGCAGCTAAACTGAGACAAATCTGCCCGTCTGCCAGCTAGTTTCACACACCCCTCCAACCCAATACCACCCCCCCACCCAGTCTCTATCTCTTTCGCCATCTCTTTCCCGGAGTCTGCTCAATTTTCCCAGAGCCGTAACCTGAGCCCTAAGACCTCTCGCTCTCTCTAACTGAGCATGTCTAACAGGCCAAATGTACCTCCATACACGCCCCTGACACAGTACCGAACTGGCAGGCCAGTGTTTAACGGTGGTGCAGTATTTGAGAGGACATTTAGAGCTCAAAACAAAGCAAGATCACACACAAAGCCATATGGTACGCTGAGACCTGGTTAAAACCGTGTAACATAAAACCTGTCACTGTACTTTCGAACTGTCCTAGCATGACACCCCTAACATTACAATCTCTCACAGTCTGAGTAATAACAAAAATGAGTACTAGGAAAAATAGTATACTCTAAGATGGATCATAGTTTCATCTTAACAGATTAATCTTCAACAACACAAAACAAACAAAGTCTTCTACAAAAAGTAAATGGTAATTTAAAGCAAAACAAAAAAAACTGCAGCAAAAATACAAGTCTGGACATAGTTTTATTTCATCCATATAAAGTCCAGACATAATTCTGGTTATTTATTTCATTTCAGACTTGCATTCCTTACTCTGATAATTGCAAAATGTTTCTACTGGTTTTTCTGTAGTTACTAAATAATTCATCACAGTTACTACATAAGCTGTGAGACAAATATTTGATTATAACTTTTCATGTGACAACACTGAAGAAATGACACTTTGCTTTAATGTAAAGTAGTGAGTGTACAGCTTGTGTAACAGTGTAAATTTCTCTCCCCTTAAAATAACTCCACACACAGCCATTAATGTCTAAACCACTGGCAACAAAAGTGAGTACACTCCTAACTGAAAATGTCCAAATTGGGCCCAATTAGCCATTTTCCCTCCCCGGTGTCATGTGACTTCTTAGTGTTACAAGGTCTCAGGTGTGAATGGGGAGCAGGTGAGTTCAATTTGTTTTCATCGCTCTCACACTCCCTCATACTGGTCACTGGAAATTCAACATGGCACCTCATGGCAAAGAACTCTCTGAGGACAAGTTCCACTCAGAACAGGCCTCGCCATGGTCGACCAAAGAAGTTGAATGCACATGTTCAGCATCATATCTTTGGGAAATAGACGTATGAGTGCTGCCAGCATTGCTGCAGACGTTGAAGGGGTGGGGGTCAGCCGGTCAGCCTGTCAGTGTTCAGACCATACTTATGTACATGCGCTTTTTTGTTTTTTATTTTTAATAAATTTGCAAAGATTTCAAACAAACTTCTTTCATGTTGTCATTATGGGGTACTGTTTGTAGAATTTTGAGGAAAATAATAGATTTAATGCATTTTGGAATAAGGTTGTAACAACAAAATGTGGGCAAAGTAAAGCACTGAATATTTTCCAGATGCACTGTACACACACACACACACACACACACACACACACACACACACACACACACACACACACACAGAGACAGAAAGGCCCCAGAGTCTGCAACACCACTGAGCAAGGGGCACTATGAAGACAACGGAGCTCTTCAAACAGGCTATGGACAAAGTTGGGGAGAAGTATAGGTCAGGGTTGGGTTGTGTCTCAAACTTTGAACATCCCATTAAATCCATTACTTAAAAATGGAAAGTATATATATGGCACCACAACAATTTCACCAAGAGGGCCATCCACCAAAACTAAAGGAACAAGCAAAGAGGACATTAATCAGCGAGGCAACAAAGAGACCAAAGATAACCCTAAAGGAGCTGCAAAACTCCACATCCGAGAGTGGAGTATCTGTCCATAGGACCACTTTAAGCCATACACTACACAGAGCTGGGCTTTACAGAAGAATGGGCAGAAAAAACCAGAAGGGGGAAAAAAAAACCCCGTTTGCTGTTCACCAAAAGGCATGTGGGAGACTCCCCAAAAATATAGAAGGTACTCTGGTCAGAAGAGACTAAAATTTTGCTTTTTGGCCATCAAGGAAAATGCTATATCTGGCACAAACCTAACACGTCATCAGCCCAAGAACACCATCCACATAGTAAAGCATGGTGGTGGAAGCATCATGCTGTGGGGATGTTTTTCTATCAGCCAGGACTGGGAAACTGGTCAGAATTGAAGGAATGATGAATGGTGCTAAATACTGGGTAATTCTTCAGGGAAATTTGTTTCAGTCTTCCAGGACAATGACCCTAACCAAACTGCTAAAGCAACATTTGGGTGGTTTAAGGAGAACCATTTAAATGTCTTGGAATGGCCTATTCCAGGGGTGGGCAATCTTATCCGGAAAGGGCTGGTGTGGGTGCTGGTTTTCATTCCAGCCAAGCAGAAGCCACGCCTAGTCAAAGCCCAGACCTCAATCCAATTGAGAATCTCTGGTATGACAAAGATTTCTGTACACCAGCAGAACCCATCCAACTTGAAGGAGCTGGAGCCGTTTTGCCTTGGTGAATGGGCAAAAATTCCTTGTGGCTAGATGTGCCAAACTTATAGAGACGTACCCCAAAAGACCTGCAGCTGTAACTGCTGCAAAAGGTGGCTCTACAAAGTATTGACTTTTTTTCTTTCTTTTTCTTTTTAGGAGGTTGAAGAATTATGCACGTGCAAGTTTTCTGGGTTTTTTGGTCATATTTCTTGATGGTTTTAAAGTGGTAGGCATTGTGTAAATCAAATGATACAAACCTCAAAAGAATCCATTTTAATTCCAGGTTGCAAGGCAAAAAAAAAAAAAAAAAAAAATCGCAAGAATGCCAAGAGGGGTGAATACCTTCGTAAGGCACTGTTTCGAAATAAAAACCCAAAATTCCTAAAAAAAAATAATTTCATCATAGTTCCATGAATAAAATCTAATCGAGTCATGCCAGTTAGTGATTTTAGCATAAACTCATCAACATAAAGCTAAAATAAAATAAAAAGTTTCTCTTCCTCTCTCTCTCTCTCTCTCTCTCTCGCTACATGTCTTCATAGATTTCAGCAGTTAGGCTGTCCAGGAGTCTGAGCTCCCCACTGAGATGCAGTCACTCTCTCAGGGACTATTACTATCATTGTGCACGTTCTCAAATCTCAAGAAGAACAACCACCGGAGATTAACATATGATTAGAACACATTAAAATAAACAACACACAGAGAAAAACATGCCCCTAATTGGGGACACCGATAAGAGCAGACTAGTTTAACCTCTTATCTTTCACCACACACACACTGGATGCACTCAGACACAGAGTAAATGATTCCAAGTGACATGCTTCCAGTTTCCGCTCCGCTTTAATGTCATCAGTTAAATATGGAGTTGGTTTCAGAGAGCGGAGACTTCAATGCATCTGGACATTCCTCTTTTCTTTTAATCCTCAGAGCTGACACTAAGCCCAGTGATACAGGCACAGGAACACAGAGTCAAAGAGTGAGGATCCAAGTGTACAATTAGAGAGCGAGAGAGTGAGGGGGCTGGGGGAGAGATGCGAGAGACACTTTTTTCCATTTTTTCTATATTGATGTTTTGGCAATTATGCATGTAAACAATCATGCCAATAAAGTACTTTAGAATTGAAAAAAAAATTATGAAGAGAGAGAAACAGAGGAACAGAAGAGAGAGAAAAAGAGCGAAGAGAGACAACAAGGGAGAAGTGAAAGAGAGAGGAAATAACAAAAAAAAATGAAGAGAGAAGTGAGAAGGGAGAGAGAGAGAGAAGACAAGTGAGAAAAGAACAGAAAAGATAGAAAAGGGAAAGGGGCCGGGGAGAGAAAGAAAAGTGAGAAAAGAGAATGGGAAAGAGAGAAAAAGATGACAGGAAACAAAAGAGAAAACAGACAGACAATTATTCAAGAAAATAAAGGTGACACAGAGAGAGAGAGAGAGAGAGAGAGAGAGAGAGAGAGAGAGAGAGAGAAGACAGACTGAGGTAAATTCATTTTTAAAACTCCTGCAAACAAGAAGGGGGAAAAATTAAAGCGTGAACTGGTGAAGCATGGGAAATAAATGTAGCCGGGGTAGTGGCATATGATGATATATATATAACATACACACACAGAGTTCAGCATCCTAGGATTCTCAGACAAACACAGAAATCACTGGTGCTTCCCTCATGCCAGACAAACCGAGCTTTGTGATTAAATACCAGCTCTTAACCTGTCTGTAGCTCCGGACACTTCAGACTCAAAAGGGTGCACCAACTACATCACAAGTGGCCACTTGCAGCATGAGGGGAAGAACACACAACAGGGAGCGGACTGAATAAATGCAATAACCTTGTCCTTGCAGCGAGCATGAATTGCTTTTCTTTGCAATATCGCACAGCAGAGCTGAACTCATATTCCTCTAAAGCTGCATTTGAATTGTAATCCCATAAAAAAAAACAAAAAAAAAAAAACATAGCATTTGAATGCATTAGAATATTAACAAGCGTGCAATTTTATACTGCACAAAAGACAGATCAAACTTTACCAGAAGCACATAAGATTAAATAAATCACAGCACTGTACATGTCAATCATTTTAGGAAAATAAGGCATGCTAAACATAATGTTTCATAGTTGTTCTTAGTTATTTTATTCACCCATAGTAATGTTTTCTTAACACTACACTTTACATTTCACCCAGAGTCCAGACAAAAATCCATTGTTTTACTCCACTTCAGCACACAGTTAGACTTCTTACTCACTCTATACTGTATGCTCCCTACATGCACTCACGGAGCTTGTTTGTGCCAGACAGGCTGGTTTGAGTATTTCTATCACTGCTGATCTCCTGGGATTTTCATGCACAACAATCTCTAGAGTTTACTCAGAATGGTGCAAGAAAATAGAAACATCCAATGAGCGGCAGTTCTGCAGACAGAAATGGCTGATTGTTCAGACTGGTTCGAGCTGACAGAAAGGCTACAGTAACTCAGATAACCACTCCGTATAACTGTGGTGAGCAGAAAAGAATCTCAGAACACACAACATGTCAACCTTGAGGGGGATGAACTACAACAGCAGAAGACTACGTCAGGTTCTGCATCTCTCAGTCAAGAACAGAAAGCTGAGTCTGCATTGGGAACAGGCTCGCCAAAACTGTTGGAGTGGAAAATGAAGCCTGCTCTGATGAAACTTGATTTCTCCTAACCCTAACCTGATGATGGGGTCAGAATTTGGTACCAACAGCATGAATCCATGAACCTAACCTGCCTTGTGTCAACAGTCTAGGCTGGTGGAGGTGGTGTAATGGTGTGAGAATGTTTTCTTGGCACACTTGACCTGTTAAAACCAATCAATCATCACTTGAATACCACAGCCTTTTTTAGTATTGTTACTGACCTTGTGCATCGATTCATGGCCACAATTTACCATCTTTTAATGCAGGGATGGGCAATCTTATCCAGAAAGGGCCACTGAAGGTGCCGGTTTTCATTCCAACCAAGCAGGAGGCACACCTGAGTCCACCTGTTTAATCAGTTGATCTTGGCTTTTAATAGATTTAGGTGTGGCTTCTGCTTGGTTGGAATAAAAACCTGCACCCACACCGGCCTTTTCCGGATAAGATTGCCCACCCCTGTTCTAATGGCTACTTCCAGCATGATCATGTCACAAAAATGTCTCATACTGGGTTCATAAACATAACAATGAGTTCAATGTTCTTCAGAGGCCTTCCCAGTCACCAGATCCAATAGATCGTATATAAAGATATAGACCGTTCATATGTGGATTTTTGTCATAAAAAAATGTACGTCATCACTTCTGAAACTCAATGCTCATTACGAGTTTCATGTCTATGTACTGCTTCATCAACAACCTAACAGCATGCTAACTACGTCTGTGAATTAATTAGCATAATTAAGTACGTCATAACAAGCTGGGATATGCGAAGAAAAGAATTTCACTGTGGTGTAATGCATATGTGACAAAGGCATCATCTTCTTCTAAAGAGAATTCTATGTAAAATTAAATATTATTAATTCATAATATTTTTTGTTTGTTCAAAAATAGCATCAAGCATGTTCAACAGTCCTTTGATTTTCTATAGTCTCAAAAAGGTCTTAAAAAACTGCATTTAATCTAAGAAGATAAAACAAGGATTTCCAAAAAGGGAAGCGGCAAAGAGAAGTCAACAAGGGTGTGTTAACACCAGCATTGGAATGCAGCCCTGTTAGAGTTGCAATATTTGAGGGAGGTTGAATCAATTGCAAAAGCAAAATAAAAAGAAGGTGAGGGGACAATTCTAAAAACTGTGAAGTGGTGGAAGTGGATCATGTGGTAATGTTCCTGTAGTGTAGTCAACAGCTCAGTAAGGAAGAGATGCCTGTCTCTGCTGAAACCTCCGCTCAGTGCAGTCTGACTTGAACCCTGAGGAAGAGTATCTTCTCCCATGTGGCTCCCTCCTGTGGCAACTTAGAAACATTACAACACACGATCATGGGAGTAAACCAATGGTGCGCAAATCCATTTTTGTACAAGACTCTTAAAACGAAAAATACAACAGAAAGTTATTTAGAGAAATGTCATATAAGAAGTTTTTTATTTACCCAATGAAGTTTACTAAAGCCGGGGTTCTTTTTGCAGCCAGGAACTCAAACTGTAAAATACATTTCATGGAACCCACTGAACATAATCCAATTATTCAAATTACTTTACTTTAATCGTGCAAATGTGTACAATAAAATTCTAGGTGTTTACTGAAGCCACAGAGCCACTGACAGGACACATTAGGTCCTAGTATACATTGTTTATAGGGGACTTGAGGTTTGAATTACCTGTAACTCAACGAGCAATCAAGCTTTATTGAGTTTTTATTCATTTATTTCTCTTTACACTGCCTTTAACCAAAACTTTAACCAAATTTTGTTGCCACAATAGCCCTAATCATCATTTTCCACCACAGAAAAAGATCCCTAGTGGGATTTTTTTCCCCTCCTCCAACAGAAATGGTTAAAGAACCTTTCAATGCACCTTTATTTTTTTTTAAAGAGAATCCTTAAAGGATCTTCGTTTTGTTCCTCATAAGAAGTAGAAACCCTTAACCACTCAAACAACTCTTGGGAAACCCTTTTTCTTGAGGTGTTAAAATAAAACATATACAATGCTTTTAGATACAAGAGAGAATTAAATCAATTAAATATATGAATACATTTTTTATATTTAAAAAAAATGTTTTTTTTAACTGAAAAAGACATACTTGTAGTAATAATAATAATAATAATAATAATAATAATAATAATAATAATTTAATCAGAATTATTATAGTCAGTAGGGATGATCTGCTAACCTTTGTGAGCTTTTCAATGCTTCACTTTAGCTTATCGTAATTGCAAATCAGCAGACTCCAGATCAGCAGTCTCACCCTGAAAGCGGGTTTTCCACCTGCATTCAAAAGAGTACTTCTTGATTAAAAGGGGGTTTTAAAGGGAAATCCCATGCTCATAGCCACGTCATGCCTACAGCAAAAGCGCTTTTGTTCAAAGCCACTCGACACTTTAATGTGGCACCAGGAGTGACCTCAGGAAATCTCGGACCTGACATTACTCAGTTCAAAAGTTTCCTGTGACAGCTGTGATGGGTTTTAACTTGCCAGCAGGCATGATTGTTATCTTTGTCTGCTTTTCAAGAAGGCAAATCGGAAAGTGCTTCAACTAACCTTGAAATGACCTCAAAACTCAAAGGGCAACTTGAGACTTTACAAATGCTGAGCAGTCAGACATCACAACAGTGATCAGGATTACACAAAGAGCAAGAGAAATACATTTTAAAGCCACATATCCAGTTGTAATCAAAATTATTCAACCTTCATTGCAAATCAGATTTATTGTAAAAATTTTACAGACTTTCAGCTGTTTGCAATGAACAACTCAAACAAAAGCAGTTGAAATAGTTCAACACAACGAATGATTCAAATTCAACTGAATATGCAACTTATGAGTTCTCCAGTTTCAAAATTATTCAACCCTCTCATGTTAATCATCTTTAGTATGCTGTAGCTTTAGCTTCTGGGAGTGTTCCAGAGGAATCTTAGCGCATTCCTCATGAGCAATGGCCTCCAGTTCAGTAATGTTCTTGGGTTTGCGTGCTGCAACTGCCGTCTTAAAATCCCACCAGAGATTTTCTGTGGGGTTTAACTCAGGTGATTGTGATGGCCCAGTAGAATTTTCCAGGACTTCTGCAATCATGCCTTGGTGGATTTTGAGGTATGCTTGGGATCATTGTTCTGTTGGAAGGACCAATGACATCCAAACTTCAGCTTCCTCACAGCCGGCATGATGTTTTCTCCTAGGATTTCCTGATACTTCATTAAATCCATCTTGCCTTCCACACGCTGCAGGTTTCCAGTGCCAGAGGATGAAAAGCAGCCCCAGAGCATCACTGACCCACCACCATGCTTGACTGTGGACAGAGTGTTCTTTCTCCATTCTTCTTCCTCCAGACATACTGCTGATCCATCGTGCTGAAAAGACTTCTGCGTTTAGTACATGCCTTACTGTGCTCACTGAAACCTCAGTGCCTGTTGTCACAAAGTGTTATTGCAGGTCTTTTGCAGTCACTCAAGGGTTTTTCCACAACCTGCCTTCTCAGAAATCTGGTTGCAGCTGTTGATAGCTTCCTTTCTCTGCCCTGTCCAGGTATTACATAAATTTTCTACCCCTAGCCAATTCATGTGTTCCAGCTCAAGCACACCTGGTGCAACTAATGAAGGGCTTGTGACAACACCTGTCTTTCATATTTGTGCTGTTGTGAGAGATTCTACTGAGGGGGTTGAATAATTTTGAATCTGGAGAAGTCATTATAAGTTCAGTTGAATTTGGGGAAACCACATGAAGCATTCGTTGTGTTGAACTATTTCAATTGGGGCGGCTGTGGCTCAGTCGGTAGAGCGGGTTGTCCACTAATCCACTAACCGTGGGGTTGGCGGTTCGAATCCCGGCCC
>JAFFST010045152.1:138938-163344 GCA_022414735.1 Noturus placidus
ATATATATATATATATATATATATCTCAGTCCATGTAGCCCTTAAGGAATTCATGTCACAATAATGGTGCATGCACACTATACACTTAGCAACACACAAGCTAAGACAGGAGGTCAGTACACCATGGACATTATGTGTGAGAGTGAGAGTATGACTGAGATGTAATATACGGGCAACCTGCTGAGTAACATGAACCCTGCTAAGCTGCCATGAATTATGGATAAGTGCTGTGCGGCTTCTGTTACTGCATGCACTGCTGACCTGATCCACCCTGGCACACAGCTGGAAAAAGCAACAACTTTACCAACAATGTTTATGTTATTTCTCCTGAAACGTCATTTGCAATGTATAGGGAAAAAATAAAGGAATTATAAAAAGGTTTTATAATATATAAAGATATTATAAAAGTAGAATTATGGATCATATTCCCATTGGAAATTCCCATCGTAAAATTCACCTCGCACACAGTGTATAACAATTTCTGCTCTTAGCACCTTAATCATGACTTGCTGGTAATGAAATCATAAATGAGCAGAGATCAGTCTTGTATATCTGCTTTGTACTCTCGTCAGATCCAGATGTGAAAAGGCATTTAAAAATGACAAATTATATGATTTTTTTTTTTACTTTAGGCCATAACTCTTACTTTAATTGGCCTGGTGAGTGAGAGGAAAGGAAGTGTGCATGTCTCAGTACTCACAGGATGAATAACATTTTAAATTAATTTAGCTGCTCTATCTAATCCATCCAATCTCATCTATGCTTGGTACAGTAAATGTGGTTTTACTGTATGACAGACATATTAAGGCCCACTTCCCAATTGTTCGAGAACTGGCACACCCCTAACATACACAGGGGAGTAAAGAATTTTTTAAAAAATCTTTCCAATTATCATTAGTATTAACATTGTTGATAAAGTGCACCGAAGTACACATTAGTGTAGGGCTATTTTTTATTTTATTTATTTATTGTTTTTAAGAGAAGAGGCCAAAATATTATTACTGAAATGGGGGGTAACCAGAAGGTGTCAGATTACATCAAAACAGTTTTATGTCTTGCTAAGATTTCAAATTTATGAAATTTATCAATAAGTAGGCAAAATTTTATTTATTTATTTATTTTACATCAGTAGTGAACTGGTTTTTAAAATCACTGTTACTGTAACTCAGTTAACCATCACAAGGCAAAGGCCTAGATAAATAAGGCTCTTCTTTTTTTTGTGTTTTTAAAAAATATATATATTTTATTAACTTTTTAATCCCCTGGTTTTCTCTCATATTCTATCTTGGAAGAACGTACCAGCAGCTGACGAGTGTTAAAGCTTTGCTTAAGGGTCCAACACTACCAGGGATTTAAACTCTCAACCTTTTGATTGGTAGCACTGAACCCAATAAAATGTATAAATGCTAAAATGCATTTGCTGCCAGAATTATTGGCCCCGTCTTAAAGAATAAAAAAATAAACATTATACACGATTCAAATTTCTATTAAAAAAAAATTAGAGAAACAATTGACCTTTTCTCTAACCAAATCCTCTCTCGTTCAATATATATTTCCTTAAATAATTTTTTTGTGTTTTTTTTTTTACCAGGTAAATGAACTTCACTGTTAAAAATATTTAATAGTTAAACAAACACACCATCATCCTCCAGATTAATTTCTTTGTTTTTTAATAGATTTCAATCTCTCGGCCTTTCAGAATACTTTCTCGGGGGAGGGGGGGGGGGCAAAAGTATGAGGTGGCGCACATATGAAATTTTCAACGCAAATGAGACAGATGGATGTTGAGATCATGGATAGAAATGCACAAGTTGTTAAAACACAATCAGGCCATTAAAATAAATAAATAAATAAAACCCCCATCATACAATACAGTAAAACTGCCAAGAATTGGGTGCTTGAAGGGCACCAATACTATTGCAGTTGACCGGAGATGTTAAAAGCAGGATGGTGTGGTATTTTATGCACAGTAACACACGGAAAAAGTTCAAGCAGCTGCATAAGTTTCAGTGCTAAACCTTCTCCTCTTACCTGCTCTCATTGTCCAGGAAGACAGAGTTGGTGCTCTCGGCCAGCGCCTCGCTGACGGGTGACAGACAGAATGGTGAGGAGAACGTATCCGAGTCGGAGCCCAGTGTGCTGTCTCGGCTCACCTCGTCCGCCGATAGCTCGCACGAGCCTTCATCACCCTCTTCCTGATGCTGCAGACCTGACTCGGGGGCCTCTTCCTCATCCTCCTCTTCTTCATGCGCGGGTGGAGGGCGTGGCTGTGCCAGGCGGGCACGTCGGCGGCGTGGGTTGCGTCGCACAGGAGAGCTCTCGGGCGTGATGTAGCGCAAGGCCTCTTCGTCCTGCCTCTGAATGCGCGAGTTGGGCACCCAGGTGAGGATGAGGGTAGAGCCCAGAGTCTCGTCCTTCTCCAGGTGGACACACAGGTAACCTGCGCAAGTACAACAGAGAATAACACTGCGTTCCAATCTGAAGTGATTAGCACTATGTAATAATCCCGTACAGTTTGAACGCATTTCAGCTGCAGTTTGTGAATCAAAAAAACTTTTGTCTTGTGAAATTTTCATCCAACTTTATTAGAAATATAAATATTTTGCAGCTAACACTGTAAACACAACGGTTTCAATTTGGCTACACAGTGCCTCCAGAAAGTATTCACCCCCTGGGGATTATTTCTCTGTTTTTGTTTTGTCGCAACATCAAATTGAAGTATATTACAACAGCATTGGTTTCTGCTACTTTTGTGACGCACTACAGAAATAAAATTCAAATCAACTATTTAGATGTCCTTAAAATGATGTCAAATTAAAAACAGCTAAACACTGCCTTACTGAGAAGTATTCACCCGGTGAGTCAATGCTTGCATTGCGTGATGTCCTTTTGCAGTAATTACAGCTTGAGCTGTCTCAGATACGTCTCTATGGACTATTGAGCATTTAGATTTTTTCCACTTGCACTCCTTGATGCAAATATTTCTCCAACTCACCCAAATTAGACAGAGGATGTTGATGGACAGCAATTTTCAGATCCCACCATAGATTTTCAATTGGATTTATGTCCGAGTCGTTGCGAAACACAAACATTTTTTTCCCCTCAAGCCATTACTCGGTGTTTGACTTGTGCTTTGGCTCATTGTCACATTTTTGCCCTAGACACAGATTTCTCTCGTATTAAAACCGGTTCCCCTCAAGAATTCTTCCTGCTGAAAAGAGTTCTTCCTGCTGAAAACCGAGAATGCTAGAACACGATGCTACCAGCACCGTTCTTGATAATTGGAATGGCGTTACTTGAGTGTTGGGTGGTATTTGGTCTGCACAAACACAGCTCTTTGCTTTTGCACCAAACTCTTTTCCCAAACACTCTCAGATTTTGTCACATGTCTTCTAGCAATCCCCAGAGGTGCCTTTATGTTAGCCTTTCTCAGAAGTAGTTTTCCTTCTGGCCACTCTCCCATAGGTTCTGGCCTCTGCATAGGTTCTCCTATTTCAGCCAGTGAGCTCTGTAACCCCTTCACAAGTGGCCTCTTGGACACTTCTCTCACTGACCTTCCTGCCCATGTGCTTAATTTGGAAGGGTGGTCTGATCTTGGTAGCGTCTGGGTTGTGGCAATTTTTTTCACACATTTTTAGAATGGATTTCACACAGCTCATAGGAAGGTGTTTTTTTTTTTAATTTAAACATTCTCCAACTTTTCTCCTCCAAACAATTTCATCTCAATACTGCCAGGACAGTTCCTTGGTCCTCATGACTGCAGGACTGAACTGAAAAGCCATTTTAGCTGTGAGCTCTCAAAAACTAAATGCTAGTCATAACAGAGGTAGGAGTCCAAGCGCTAACTTTGTATATTTAGAACCTAGTTTTAGGATTACAGTTACTGTTTGAATTCAAGTGGTTTCTGAGTGATAGAAGCTCCCACAGCATGGGGAAGCTGCTAAAATACATCACCAACTGAGCTGCTAAAATACATCACCGAACTTGTGTTGAGTATGGGCGAAACCAAGTGTACAATTGGAGAATATATTAAAAAAAGAATAGACATAAATAAATAGATAAATAAAATAAATAGAATAGATGAAGAAAATACAGATCCATTGGCAGGGAAAATTAAAGTGGAACATCTAGAAAATATTTTCTACATCGGGGGGACAGATTGGTATTCCCTCAACATTGGTCACGACCCCCCCAAAGAGTGCGTGGCTACGCCCATGACAGAGGTGAATACTTATCAAGTAAGCTGTTGAGATTGCTTTTAATGTTTAAATAATTCTAAAGACATCTAATTAATTGAAAAACAATAATTAATAAATAACTTTTTTTTTTTTTTTTCTGTACAATTTCTTCAAAAGGGGGGGGAACCCCCCCCCCCCCAATTCTCCTACACTTCAAATTATTGTTGCAATACAGCTAAAAGAAAAATAACCACTAGGGGGTGAATACTTTTTTGGAGGCACTGCATGTGTAGTTGAGTGGAGGGCAACTAACAAATATTTTCGTGTCTGAGTATATAGTGGAATGAAGTCCATGTGAAAAAGTAAAGAGAGATGAATACTCTTGCAAGCTGCTGCAGCCAGAGTGAGCCCTAGAACCTCTATAACATCACGTTAAGAAAGTAGAACACACTGCCTGGCAATGACGCAGTCTGTTTAAAAAAGGACTAAGCTTTTGAATAATCCTTCATTTTCTGCATATTTGCTGCATGCATTAGTTGTGTGCAGTACCTGGGTGATGCTCGGGCAGTCCGGGCACGGGCTCAGCCGGGTGTACACACACGTTGTTCTTGGAGAAGATGACCTCCCCGTCCTGCATGGACCGTGACCCCGCCGAGCCCGCATTGAAGGTCAAGAGGTCAGAGGCTTTGGATGAGGCACGCCGCAGGAGCCGACCGAATGACATCTCCAGTGCCTGGCTACTGCTCCCATCCTCTGAAACATTTCAGATGAAAGTCTTTCAATGGATTTGCAAGCAAATGGTTTCAGAAGGACGTGAAAACAAATGATTACTGAAACACTGTCCCTGGCTTTTATTATACAGTGAGGTCCAAAAGTTTGAGAGCACTAATGAAAATCCAATCGAGAATCTGTGGAAAGAACTGAAAATTGCTGTTCACAAACGCTCTCCATCCAACCTCACTGAGCTGGAGCTGTTTTGCAAGGAGGAATGGGCAAAAATTTCAGTCTCTCAATGTGCAAATCTGATAGAGACATACCCCAAGCGACTTACAGCTGTAATCGCAGCAAAAGGTGGCGCTACAAAGTATTAACTTAAGGGGGCTGAATAATTTTGCACGCCCAATTTTTCAGTTTTTTATTTGTTGAAAAAGTTTGAAATATCCAATAAATTTCGTTCCACTTCATGATTGTGTCCCACCTGTTGTTGATTCTTCACAAAAAATTACAGTTTTATATCTTTATGTTTGAGGCCTGAAATGTGGCAAAAGGTCGAGCAGTTCAAGGGGGCCGAATACTTTCGCAAGGCACTGTATTAGACGAGAGTTTAGGATTTCAGCGTTTATATCCTGGTATTTACATTTAGATGTGTTAAACAACAAAACACACAGAACCTTTTGTATCAGACCACACCATTTTTAGGTTAGCAAAAGTATAAAAACAGATACTTTTTCACAGATGCGCTTGTATAATAAAGATCATTAGCAGATCCTTTCCTTCTCCAGACTTTGGCCTTTCCATCACTTTGGTAGAGGTTAATCTTGGTTCCAGAACTTTTGTGGTTCATCTCTGTATTTCTTTGTTAATTTCAATCTGGCTTTCTGATTCTTACTGCTCATGAGTGGATTGCATCTTGTGGTTTGGCCTCTATATTTCTGCTCTCAAAGTCTTCTTCAAACGGTGGATTGTGATACCTTCACCCCTGCCCTGTGGAGGTTGTTGGAGATGTTACTGACTGTTATGGTTTTCTTCAAAGCTCTCACAATGTTTGTCATCAGCTGTTGTTTCCTTGGCCGACCCATTCGGTCTTTGTTGCCCAGTACACCAGTGGGTTCTTTCTTTTTCAGTACATTCAAATTTGTTGTACTGGCTATGCCCAATATTTGTGCAATGCCTCTAATTGATTTTTCCTTTTTTCTCAGTTTCAAAATGTCTAGTATTCTCCCATAGACAGCTTTCTGATCTTAATGTTGGCTCATCCTTTTTTAACAACAAATGCAGTCTTCACAGGTGAAACTGACCTTTATTGTATAAGCAATGAATCTAACAAGACATTTACATTTATTCATTTAGTAGACACTTTTATCCAAAGTGACTTACTAATGAGACACATTCACACACCAATGGTAGCAGAGCTTCCATGCAAGGTGCTAGCTTGCCATCGGGGGCACCTTAGGGTTCAGTGTCTTGCCCAAGGACACTTCGGCATGGGATCACCGAGGCCGGGATTCAAACCACCAACCCTACGATTAGTGGATTAGTGAACAACCCGCTCTACCGACTGAGCCACAGCCGCCCACCGGACATACCTGGGTAACAAGAAACACCCATCAGTCATATTTTCCAATATTTTTGCTGCCTACAAATTGGGTGGTCTGATACAAAATAGAACACATCTACATATAAATACCTGCTGAAATATAAGCTACATATAAATAAAAGCTAAAATTCCAAATTCTCTTGTTATATTCATCTTTCAATGGAGAAACTGGAGTTCTGAAATGGGTTATACTATTAGCCTACTTCATCCATCCATCCATCCATCTTCAACCGCTTACTCCTTTTCAGGGTCACGGGGAACCTGGAGCCTATCCCAGGAGGCATCGAGCTTAAGCAAATTCTCAAAGTGAATACTTTTTACTTATTCCTGCTAAATGATCAGCTGGAGGCCATGTATTCAGTATAACGTTAATTCATGGACAAAGTTTTTTTAATATATTAATTTGTGGCTACAACTTGTTGTAGAGTTCAATTCAGTGCAATAGTAGATTGATGAGCAGTAAAGAATTAACTGAAAAATAAGAAAAAAAAATATGTGTCGTTAGGAGTCAGAGCCAAGTCTACATCCTGGACTAACAGCGGGTTATCTGTAATTCACATGGAGTCACACCCTGAACAAATACACCAAAGAGTGAGAGCGCGCACACACACGCGCACACAGACACACACACACACGATAATGTAGCCATTTAAATCTTCCAGTCCACAAATCTCAACCTGCATCCAAACCGAAAAGAAACACAAGGTTGAAAAACACATTTTGGCTTCCTTTTTCCAGCCCCAGTAGCAGACCGCTATTTGCTGCACATGTGATGAACTTCTCCTTATCAGATGTATAATTTAACTCTCTCCATGCTAGCTTTGTCCTAATTTGGACATGATCAGTCTAATCAGGTGATGTTTTTCAAACTCTGCCTACGTAACGCTGTCTTTTTCTCAGCATTGTTTACCTTTCGTGATTAACTCAGCCCCATGTTTCCTGCAGTGAGAAACCGCGATAAGCTTGTCTATGCAAAATGCTCCTTGTACTCATACTAAATCAGTTCTCATCCAAGTTTTAATCATAAATCACACTCCAGTCGCATAAAGCAAAAGAACTGGGCTTAAGCCGATGCAATATTTCTGGTCAAATATTATTACTAGTAATCATTTCAGCAGTGTATTGCTACCATAATGATCATTCAGATATTACTCTTAGAAGGAAAAAAAAAGGTTAAATCTAACACCCTGATTATTTCCATTACAGGTTCTATATAAAACCGAGAACTTCCTTTAGAAAGGGTCCCACATAGAACCCGTTAGAATGCTAAGAGTGTAAGGCGCTTGAAAGTTGATGCATTACTGAGATGAATTTTGGCAGTCAATAGAGCTTCAACTAAAACCATTAAACTTTGTTGAATAAATATAATTAATATCATAAAAAAGTGGCTATACAATATTTTTATTTCTAGAAACTCCAGAATGATTAAGGGTTCTAGGTTAGTCTTTCTGTGGAACCCTTATGGGATTTGAGAAATGTTCCAGAAAGGTAGAACCAGTTTGGGAAGATAAGGACTGCTAATTATCTCTTAGAAGCCACTTTTCAAAGAGCTTATTTGCATGGCATGATTAATCATAGTATTAATCCACCATTTAAAAACACATATGCTGGTGGTGAAAATTTTAATTCTGCATATCCCTGTATGTATACATTATTTATACATACATATACACATACATACATACATAAAGAGCTAGGGGGTGTAAACAGGATGATTAGGGTAAATTGTTATTATTTTGTTTAAATATCTTTCCCACCCCCCATTTAGCACTGGCCTTCAGAAGCTACATTAGATATTTACAGAAAACAAAATAACAATTTACACTGATCATCCTGTTCAAAGATTTACACCCCCCTGGCTCTTAATATATCATGTTGCCTTCTTGAGCATCAGTGAAGGTTTGTACCTTTTGTAACAGTTGTGTACTGTTTTTGAGTTCCTCAATTGTCCATAGTGCGAAAAGATGGATCTCAATATCATATAGTCACTGTTGTAAAGGGGTGAAATGTGCTGGAACTGGAGGGTTTTTCTGAAGAACAATGGGCAGTTTAACTGCTCAGGACAAACAAGGGACTCATGAACAACTATCACAAAACATAAGAACAGTCGTTGATCATCCAGGTAATGACACTATTGAGAACCAAGGGTATGTAAACTTTTGAATGGCTTCATTTGTGTAAATTCATTTATTATAGTGTTTTTATGAGCACAACTATATATCAAACTACCTAATTGTTCCCCTTTCTTCCACTTAAATTATTTCATTCACCATTAAATGAAAGAGATCCACTGGGTAAAAATAAAATGAATGGGTAGACAGTAATAGATAAAAATGCATTTAAACTTGTGTTTTGAAAAAAATATTAAAGTAACTGTGGAAGTGTACACCATGAAACCATAACTGATATAAAAGCTGATATAAAAATTTACTGTCATATCTTCCACCATTTCTTAAATCCTTACTCCATTTCTTCAGGTCTTCCTCCATTTCTTCAGGTCCTGTATAATGTACACCGGACAGTAAGATCTCAGTAGCATACAAATGCTATTAAAAAATGCAGTCTAGCTAGGCGGCCTACAGCTGACTGGAATACAGCAGGATTGACTGGATTCCTAAATGTCCACTATAACAACAATATTGAGCATGCTGAATACTGTGACATCATATAACTGACAACTATCATCATATGTCTACTGCCATGTGGCATGACGTCTGAAGCATGCCTGCTGTTCCAGACGTGTGACTGGCACCTCATGACAAATGGCCTACTGACCTTTGCTCTCAGAGAACAACTTTATCAGGATGTAATGACTCCATCTGTGTTTGTTTTGTATGTGTGTGTAGGTGTGTGCTGTAGGAATAGCAATAATGCTACCGTTTTAAATTGTCTTATATCGATCAGGTCACGAGTCACAGAGTAGGAAAAAATGTCAACTTTCAGCAAGAATGATGGTAAAAAGAGCTACAGTCAGCAGTGTGAAACACTTCACAGAGTTGCGGTGACCCAGAGAAAACAGAAGTTAGAGTCAGCTGGCTGAAAAATGCTTAATAATTTATGAGAACAGAAGCCAATAAGTGACATGACAAACATGTACCTGATTAAATGGTAAATGGTGCACTTGTATAGCGCTTTTATCCATAGCACTTTACACTATGTCTCATTCACACACACACCAATGGTAGCTGCCATGCAAGGTAGCAACTTTGTTGTCAGTGTCTTACCCAAGGACACTTCAGCATGTGGAGTCATCCGGGCCAGGAATCGAACCGCCAACCCTACGATTAGTGGACAACCCGCTCTACCGACTGAGCCACACCTGCTGATTACCCTAAGCAGGTCAATTCTATAGCAAGCAACATGCACTAGTTGGCAAGGTCTGCATGATTATGATTTTGCTATTACAATAGCAAGCACTCAATATGACAGTTAAGACTTCACTTGCATTATTATTAATTCTTAATCAAACTTTTTCCACTGACATTTGTTTTATCACAGGAAACAGTCTAAAGGGGAATGCGAAATGGGCATAACTGGTGATACTATGTTGTGCAGCCCTACTTCATACCTGGGAATGAAAAAAAAGAAAGAAAAAAAAAGAACAATATAGATTTTCAAAATTGTATGTATAATAATAATAATAATAATAATAATAATAATAATAATAATAATACAACCCCAATACAAATATGCACAAATGTTAAATACAAAAATGTTGGGACACTGCAAAATGTAAATAAAAACAATGCAATGATTCGCATAACCCTTATGTTATTCACAACAGAACATAGAAAACATATCAAATGCTTAAACTGAGGAAATTAAGGGAAGTACCACTTAAGAGGACTAAAGGTTTTATCAGCGCTCAGTTCAAAAGCCTGCATCTCTGACGGTATGGGGTTGTATTAGTGCCTATGGAAAGTGCAGCTTACACATCTGGAAAGACACCATCAATGCTGAAAGGTTATATATACAGGTTTTAGAGCAACATGCTTCCATCCAGATTCCATCCCATCTTTACTTCTGAGAGACTCTGCCTCTCTAAGATACTCTTTTTATCCCCAACAATGTTACTGACCTGCTTCCGATTAATTAGTTGCAAAATGTTCCTCCAGCTGTTTCTATTTAGTAACGCTTACTTTTCCAACCTTTTGTTGCCCCTGTCCCAACTTTTTTGAGATGTGTTGCGACCATCAAATTCAAAATTAAGGTATTTTTTCCTTAAAATGTTACATTTCCTTAGTTTAAACATCTGATCTGTTTTCTATGTTCTATTGTGAATAAATATGGGATTTGCAAATCATGGCATTCTGGGGTTGTTGGGGTTTTTTTTACGTTTACACAGCGTCTTAACTTTTATGGAATTGGGGTTGTAATAATCCATCCATCCATCCATCTTCAACCGCTTACTCCTTTTCAGGGTCACGGGGGAACCTGGAGCCTATCCCAGGAGGCATCGGGCACAAGGCGGGGTACACTACGGACACTTTAGACACACCAATCAGCCTAACATGCATGTCTTTGGACTGGAGGAGGAAACTGGAGTACCCAGAGGAAACCCCTGACACACGGGGAGAACATGCAAACTCCACACACACATGGCCCTGGCGGGACTCGAACCCCGGACCCTGGAGGTGTGATAATAATAATAATAATAATAATAAGAAGAAGAAGAAGAAGAAAATTCACAGTATTTTGCAGACACCTTTATCCATGGAGTGCTTTGTCATCTCCTTCAAAACCATAATCCTTATGCTAGTACAAATAGATTACCAATAGTTCAGTACCATGAAACTAAAACCCTGTAATAAATGAATAAAGGCCTCAGTGGTGAAGCATATGGCTTTGCTCAGGTCATGCATTACTGTCATCATCTCTGGGACATTGCCACATTTCTTTCTCTCTCTCGCTCTCTCTCTCTCTCTCTCTCTCTCACACACACACACACACACACACACACACACACACACACACACACACACTACCTTCTTATCAGACTCAGACACTTAGATGGCTTTAATCCTACTGACCAGTATGACGTGTATAGAATAGACATGACAAACAAAGATGTGCACAGAGTTTAGAGCAAGTCCTACATGTTTGTTTTTTTTTTTTAGGAATGTATGGATCTAAGCGTTTAGAAAATCTTATAGTCAATAGTTAAACATATACTCGTGTATAAGGGGAATAAATGGTGCAGTTATTCACTCCATCCGCCTCTGACTGCAAGATGTGGGCTGGAGGTCGTTAGGCCTGATCAGATCTATATGATGCTTGGACATTTTTATATGATTTTTTATATCATTTGAGGTCCAACCTGCAGGAATTCTGTCCTGTGTCGAGGTGCAGCATCATCACTGGCAGCATCATTAGACGGGCATGTAATAAAAGCAGACACATCATCACAGGCTGCCACCGTATGGGACACCGTCTAGTGTTGCCTTCAAACGGTCAAAAAAATAAATAAATAAAAATACAGTACAAACATTCAGCGTCCAAGCCTCACCTTCAGTCCGTAAGGAAATGACGATATTCAGCGCTCGTCCATCCCGCTGGCCGTCCTGGTCAGCTGAATGACATTCACAGGACTGTGATAAATGTTCCTGCACGCTCCGGAGAGCGTGTGTTTATTCACAGGACTTCAGCTGGCACATTGCTGGCTGCTGTCAGGGTTGCCAGATTGGGATCGCCTATTTCTAACACAAACACTGGTCAAAACCCGGACAGTTCACCAAAATAAAAAATCCTAAAGCAATCATGCATAAAATTGTATCCGCCAGTCCGAAGCGTTTATTACAGCTCCAATATGAAAAGAAAAACAGCCATGTAGGTGGAATTAAACCCAATCTGGCAACATGCACTGTACTACACTGAAGGCCAATCCCTTAAAATTCCGCCACTTCCGGAGAAACAACCCGCTTCCTCTGAAAACTGCAGGTTTTGTTTTATAATCTATTTTTTAACAACGGAGGTTTATTTTCAAGAAAATATAGAGCTACGAACAGTAAAAAAATGTTAAAATTGTATGTAATATTTAAATATAATAATAATAATAATAAATTCCCGTTATTGAACCGGCTATGACGTTTGGAGGTCACAGTTTGCAGGTGTGTGTGGTTGGTCAAATTCATCCCGACTGAACGCGTCACTCATCATCATCATCATCATCATAAGCATCATTCTCATCATCGTCATTATCATCAACAGCAGCACCGCGACAGAGCAGCTTCATCTTTAAACCCTCTTTACCCCTTCTATGTGTATACATGTGGTGCTTGGTGTACATCAACATTTGAAGCAAACTGAATAATATCACTAATTGCCAATCATGGTATTATTAATGATAGAATAGGGCTTTTTCCTGCTGAAGAAAATAGAAATCCTCATTGAATGTGTAATGGTTATAATGGGAATTGTATTGGTATTGGTTTTATGGTCCCTGTGGGTCCCTGTGGCATGTCTTTACTGGTAATTTGTTACCTTCTACTGGTGGCATGTCTAGTGTATACCAATAAGGACCAATAATGGTAATGGTTTTAATGATTAATAGCTGATGGTTTGTAATGGCGGTTGTAGTGGAAACCATTAGAATGTCCATCATAGGACACCATGCACACACACACATAGGACAATTTAGCGTAGCCAGCCAACCACAATTCACTTTGCAAATATTCTGAGCATGGAGATGATGAGCTGAAGCAGAGATAAAACCAACAGAATGCCACTGACTCTAATTTTCAGCATTTGCTGACATCAAGGAAAATAAAATTACTATTATAGTTTGAGAAAATCAGATTGCTTTGATTTAGATCCTCTGTACAAGCAATTTTGACTTTTGTAAGACACATTTTTCCAGATACAATGGAATTTAAACATTTATCATTATTCAAAAAGAAGACTGTTGTGAGTCATTTAAACAGCAGTGCAGTTTGTCATGCTTAAACTGGATGATATAGTGTGTAAGTTGTTTATCTCAGCAAATCACTAAATAATACACATTTTTGAGATCTTCTAAAAGTAAAGGGAAGAAATATAAGGAAGGTACAGTATATTGTGTATTTGGATTCTTCATCCCACAACACTAGTTACAGTTTCAGAGCACTCAGTTGTAAGTACTTTATCATTATTTCATATAAATGTGACTATAGAGATTTTCTATGTCTGTTTTAAGCCATTTTCAGGGATCATTGTCACTCTATGCTCTCATGTTGTGGTCAGTCTCCAACAGATAAATCAATACTGACATTAAAAGCCATCAGAATTTAAAATGTATTCACCCAAACCCGTCGCACATAACATACAGCAGCTAGCATTAACACATTTACACATACATACAAATACACACACACACACACACACACACACACAGTGTGTTAACAGCGTAAATTTGCTGTCCCCTCAAAATAACACAACACATAGCCATTAATGTCTAAACTGCTGGCAACAAAAGTGAGTACACCCCTAAGTGTAAATGCCCAAATTGGCTATTTTCCCTCCCCGGTGTCATGTGACTTGTTAATGTTACAAGGTCTCAGGTGGGAATGGGGAGAAGGTGTGTTAAATTTGGTGTCATCACTCTCACACTCCCTCATACTGGTCACTGGAAGTTCAACAAAAAAGAATTGTTGCTCTACATAAAGATGGCCTAGGCTATAAGAAGATTAACAAAACCCTGACACTGGGCTGCAGCACGGTGGCCAAGACCATACAGAGGTTTAACAGGACAGGTTCCACTCAGAACAGGCCTTGCCATGGTCGAACAAAGAAGTTCCAGAGGTTGTCTTTGGGAAATAGACGTATGAGTGCTGCCAGCATTGCTGCAGAGGTTGAAGGGGTGGGGGGTCAGCCTGTCAGTGCTCAGACCATATGCCGCATACTGCATCAAATTGGTCCGCATGGCTGGTTTCCCAGAAGGAAGCCTCTTCTAAAGATGATGCACAAGAAAGTCCACAAACAGTTTGCTGAAGACAAGCAGACTAAGGACATGGATTACTGGAACCATGTCCTGTGGTCTGATGAGACCAAGATAAACTTATTTGGTTCAGATTGTGTCAAGCGTGTGTGGTGGCAACCAGGTGAGGAGTACAAAGACAAGTGTGTCTTGCCTACAGTCAAGCATGGTGGTGGGAGTGTCATGGTCTGGGGCTGCATGAGTGCTGCCGGCACTGGGGAGCTACAGTTCATTGAGGGAACCAAGAATGCCAACATGTACTGTGACATACCGAAGCAGAACATGATTCGCTCCCTTGGGAGACTGGGCTGCAGGGCAGTTTTCCAACAACCCCAAACACACCTCCAAGATGACCACTGCCTTGCTAAAGAAGCTGAGGGTGAAGGTGATGGACTGGCCAAGCATGTCTCCAGACCTAAACCCTATTGAGCATCTGTGGGGCATCCTCAAACGGAAAGTGGAGGAGCACATGGTCTCTAACATCCCCCAGCTTTGTGATGTCATCATGGAGGACTGGAAGAGGACTTCGGTGGCAACCTGTGAAGCTCTGGAGAACTCCATGTCCAAGAGGGTTATAAGGCATTTCTGGAAAATAATGGTGGCCACTCAAAATATTGACACTTTGAACCCAATTTGTACATTTTCACTTAGGGGTGTACTCACTTTTGTTGCCAGCGGTTTAGACATTAATGGCTGTGTGTTGAGTTATTTTGAGAGGACAGCAAATTTACACTGTTACACAAGCTGTACACTCACTACTTTACATTGTAGCAAAGTGCCATTTCTTCAGTGTTAGATATCAAATATTTACACAAATGTGAGGGGTGTACTCACTTTTGTGAGATACTGTATGTATATATGTGAACACACACACAATAGCTTGATTCAGTTTTAATCAGTTTTACCGTAATGTATTTTGTGGACAAAAAATCATCTGGTTCAATTCAAAACATCAAATAAAATACACACTGTAATAATGTATGTAAAGTTTATTGAGTATATGTAAAAAACAAACAAACAAAAAAAAAAAACTGCAAAACATCTAGTCCAGTTGACATATGACATGTGGCATTCCAGTCACATTAGTAGTTATTCCATTATCCAGCAAAGAGAGGACAGCAGGAATTTCATAAACTCCACTGCACCGTGAACGTCTCTGATATCAGCAGGGCAAGATTCCACACTGTAAGAACCTACACACATAAAAAATCAAACATTAATATAGATATGTGAGTTTAATCATCCTTTGTAAACAGCAAGAGTCTACAATAGAAAAGGCCTGATTTAGGAAAAAAAATATATAGTTAAAACATACATTAAAGACACCTCAAAATGAGATATTTTAGAAATGTCAAATAACACTAACATGCTAACTGATATTATGTCTCAGGTTTTTCCTCATTGTCCATTACATCAATATGAGCGGTACTGTAGTACAAAACTGAATTACTCCTCCTTCATACTAATTTATTGATGTACTGTAGATGCTTTACCTTGGTGTCTGTGGTGTAAGAGAAATCCCTCACTTGTTTCCCATTAGCCCACACTTCTGTAGGAGGCGTCGGCACTCCAAACACACGCACCTCTCCCACAACTAAACCATCCAGAGCTCCATTCAGTTTTAATGGCTCACCCACCAGCTGTGACTAAAGTCATAAACCATAATTTAGTGCTTCTATCAACAATCATGATTAACCACATGTATTTGGCATTAAATAATGAAATGATCTAGTTCCAGCAAATACAACAAACACGAGAACAAGAACAAACCACAAGAGGTACTGTATATGTCCTTTTTCATTTGATTTGTTTTCATGTGTTGCTCTAATTAATCTGATGTGCGAGGCAAACATGCTACCCATGAAACTATGTGAAGCTATGTGAAGAACAATGGGCAATATTGGCCAAAAATGTGGCAGTTATAACAATATGATGACAAATATTACAACTAAAAAGATCAGAAAAACTGTTCAGAGGATAAGAAAGAGGTTGGAGGCAGGTCTAAAGGGTGATCATACAGGTTATTAGACAAATTTTCTATGTTATTCTAAAAGGGAGCTAAAAACTGCGTTTAAAAAAAAAAACTATTAATATGCTTTTACCCTGTTCGTTAGTTTTGAAATTTATGTATGTATAGGTCTTGTTGTTATCTTTTTCATTTCATCCTAATGGTGTACAATAGATTGCACTTAACCATACATAGACATATGATAGATACAAGCATAGGTAAATTACACTTTAATTAGATTATATGAAATCCTCATAAAACTGTTCCTTTTACTCACTTTTACCAACACTTCATTGAAATTTGATGTTAGTTAAGAAAATAGTGTAGGAAAAATGATTATATTTATTAATAACAACATTGAAATGTGTTTATATTTACTAGAGCTGTCAAATAATCAATCATGACTAGTCATTGTTTGCTGTAGTTTATTGTTATATTTTATTTATTATAAATAAACCTGCTTTTTGAATAGTACAGGTAGTGCGTATATATAATGTCAACTGGAAACTAATGACAACATTAATAAAAATATGTGGAATGGAATGTTTGGAAGGTTCAGAGATTAATTATTAGATTAATTATCTGATTCTCTAGTATTGTACAGTTAATAAAGCTGTACTGAGGGGGTTTGTGAGTTTACAGTTAAAGGAGTCCCTAGCTGTAAACAATTTGGAGGACCCCTGGTCTAGAAGATCAAAGGAGATCAATTGATGAGATTAACTGCATTAACGTGGTTGAAAAGATAATGCTAATAATAATGGACTGCATTAACATGTTAACTTTAACAGCCCCAATGTTTTATATTTATTACTTGGTAGATGCTTTAATTCATCTACAGCTGACTGGTTGAGATTTGCTCAACAGTGGCTTCCTGCAATTCAAGGAATTGAACTCACAAAGTTCTTCTGTGCCCCAAACCCTAAATTCATGCTGTCAATAACGTATCATTTCAAATTTAAAAACAGCCCTACCTGTTCTGCCATGAAGCTAACATATGAGTAATCTCCATGCTCAAATGTATCTAGGCTGTCCCCGTCGTCCCAGAACAGCTCCCCTTTGGCCTGGCCCTGTGAGCAGAGTGCCACCGTAAGGACGAAGGCGTTACTGCGTGAAGCAGAGGTCGTCAATGCAGGCACCTGAACAAATGTATTGATAATGTTGACTACATATGAAGGAAACATGAATGGTGCTAACAGAGCTCATGTTTTAACAACATGTGGGCTGAAGTACCTGTTGTGGAATAATATAGCCCCCTCTCACATGGACATTGATGGTATCTAGTGTAGCCGGAAGGAGCAGGTACTGGCCCTTGCTGTTGTAAGGTTGGCCCTGCAGTATAACACGGGATGAGATGAGGTCATGCGTGATCTTACTATGGACTAGAGATGTGATATATGCAAAAACATATGAGCATTAGAATGGGGTTTACATTGTGCAGACTATACCACATCGCAGGGGGGAGATACGCTGCCAAATCCACAACTCCCTGATCTAAGACTGGACTGATGAGCAGAGAACTCCCCCACAGGAACTGCCTATCTATCATCAGACAGTTTGGATCAGATGGGAACCTGGGAAGAAGCAGAAGGCAATTAGAGGAAATAAATGATGGCCTGCTCTCGTGTCAGTCTAAACTAACACGCTAGAAAATATGTTCTCTTGATTTAACAAAATTGCTTCAAAAACATTTCACTTTGTGCGATTTTACTACATGTTATGGATTTAGGAACTGAGCTTCATACTCCATAAAGAGGGGTCTTGCTACAGTGCTGGCTGAGGTGTGTGCATGGTGGAAAAGTGTGTACAGGTAGGGTAGAAGAGCGTATCTGAGCATCAGCACATTCCTCATGGCTGCCTGGGCCTGCTGTCCAAATACGTAAGGCTCCTGGGGCTAGGATACACACAAACACAAAACAATATACATAGTACATAGCTGGTTTATAACAGAATGGGAGGGATAAAGAATTTGACTATGGTTGAGCCTTATAGCACAGGGCTTAATTACAGGCATACAAGATTACCCATACACATAGGAACATATACTCACTGAAAGTCAACTGATGATTGCTTCTTTTAACTTTTTAAATACAAATTCTCTGCTTGCCACTTTCAGACAATATCCATTAGAGATGCACCGATGCATCTGCCGATACCGATTATTATTAAAGGCAAATTTTCCCGATATCGGCTGATAGTTTAAAAACATCCGACGATCAGCGCGGATTATATCCTGTCAATCAAAAACAGGGCGGGAAAATATCAATTTAGTGCTGTGTTTAAAGATGATGTCTCTTGTGTGGAATGACAACAAAGCTGCAATCTGTAATCTCTGTAAACTCAGCACTGATAAACATTTACACGGGCGCTGCAGCAGTGGAGCATCTTTTGTTTTTTTGTCGTGCTGCTTGAGCTGATTGAAAGCACCAGTACACCGCTGAAAGATTTAAATGAAGGTGAGTTAACACAACAGTATATATTGCACAGAAAAATATATTTGTAGAGTAGTACATTCCATATCCAGTTAATGATAAAGTATAAAAGCTTTTGTTTGTAGCGAGTGAATGTGAACCTAAAAGGAGGTTTTTTATAATTCAGTCAATGTTAATATGAATTAATAACATTCAATAAGTTAAGAAATCTTACTTTAATCTTCAGAATTTAGTTAATGTGTTAATGTTAATTAGAGTAATGTGTTTTTTGTTTATGAGACCAGTTACTGTGAAACAACTTGCTGAAATGGAGAGACTAAAGATTTGCTTTGCATTTTTTTTCAGAATTGTGGAATTAATTATTATTAATTTAAAAGAAGGTATAAAAGGCAGAGCTATTGGTATCAGTTATCGCTATCGGCTGATATCACTCTGAATAATCAGTTATTGGTATCGGCTGAGAAATTTAGTATCAATGCATCTCTAATATCCATCCATTCCATCCATTTTCCATACATCTTATCCAACGCAAAGGTTGCAGGGGCGGCGCCTGGAGAACACGAGACGCAAGGCAGGGGACACCCTGGACAGGGTGCCAACCCAGTGCAGGTCACAATCACACACACATTCACACACTATGGACAATTTAGAAATGCTAAGCAGCCTACAATGCATGTCTTTGGAATGAGGATTGAAACGGGAGTATCCGGAACCCCCGAAACATGGTGGAGGCAAGATTTGAACCCCCAACCCTGGAGGTGTGAGGCAAATATGCTAACCACTAAGCCACCATGGCCCCTGTACGATGTCTCCTTAGTTTATTTACTTCTACTTTCTCCAAAATCATTTCGAAAAAATCACTGATTGAGAAAATACATGTCTACTGCACTCACTATTGTATTCCACATTCCCCTTCTCAATCACTGCTGATGTTGAAGTGTCTATCTCTGTTTAATCACCTGACACGACTGTCAAAGATATTCTGCCTCAAACTACAGTCCAGGCTGGAAAGAAGTCAGACCTAGCCTCACTACTTCATTTTCTTCTGTGTATTTTCACTTATGAATGCTTTTTAAAGTTAAAAAAAGGTCAAAAGTCAAAAACAATCCACTTTAAGCCATTTGTTAACAGTAAACAAAACAACGTACTGTAAGCCATGGTTTTATGGCAGAGCAAGAGAGGGCTTAGCCATGCTAGTCCAATTACACTAGGTCTCATGTTTAAACATTTTAAGATCAACTCTTATGACATGTTATTATTAATTAAGATTTTTAGTTTTTGGTTACTACAAACGTTTTCATTTCCTAGTCAGATGTTTCATTTCAAGTCAGACGTCACACAGGCATGGGTTACAGTTTCCACATCTATAATACAACACAGTATACAGTATATCATAGTCGGGATACAGTTACATAGTCCTGTACCAAAGGTCAACCTGGAATAAATTCATTTTGTGTGTTGGTGTCCTGTGGGGTTGTGTTTTTGTTTTTTTGTTTTTTTATCTCACAGCGTTAGGTCTGTCATTGTGGTTCCTCATGAATGGATAGAAGGCACCCAGCTGAGTCCAGCGCACACACAGCTCCTCGTTAGTGTCGCCTTCGAATCCACACACATCTGCCCCGACCAGAGGAACCCCGTACAGCCCAAATAGCAGCACAGCTACAACACACACACATGCACACACACACACACACACACACACACACACACAAACCACAGACATAGTTTCAAATATACTCAATACTCATAACTTTTCTCAGTTGAACAATCTTAAACTCGCACTTCAAGTATGAGTCAAAAAGCCACAGAACATGAGGTGAAACTCAGATTAGACTCAGATTAGGCATCATAAATGCTTTTTAAAAAACTAACATGTAAAGACTTTCATCATTTGGAGATGGCTGATAATTACTTACGTTGTAGCAGGGAATACAGGAAACTGTACAGTAGGGAATGTTCCTCCTTTTTCAAGTTAAATAATTGATTTATAATAAATAATTAAAATTATTTAGTAATGTTAATACTTAACATTAAGCAAGGAATAAAAATGTTTTATAGGAAAATGATCAATGACAAGGGGATGCAATAAAGTTCTTTTCTTATAACAGTATTTTTATTCAATTAACAATTGAATATCAATTATTTTGGTTTATTCCTTTTATACCACAAAAAATCATAATAACAATTAGAAAAAAAATCATCATACTTTTTATCCATTTATAGGTACACTTAACATTGTGAAATGTCCAGAAAAAAAGTTTGTTCCTGTTATCCATCAAAAGCCTCTTTTTTTCTTTCTTTTAAAGTTAACAAGAAGAAAAACATTTTTTACTGAGCTTAAGTTACCAAGAAAATGCAAAGGCCTACATCCTGAAGACTTTCCTGTGTCAGAATACAGCTTTGCATCTGCCCGTTATAAAGCACTGACACTGGAGACTCCTTCCGAAAAAAGCTAACCTCTCCCAGTAGAAAATTTCACAACATGAACAACTGCGTATTAATAAAAACCTGTTAATTGGACCGCGCATCACTCTCAGAGCTGTCCTGTTCTAGAAAAAGAATCAATACCATTCTGACCAATCAGAATTGAGAATTCAAAAGCAACATAAAGTAACAATATTACTAAAATCTCTTTTGTTTTTTGTAGGTTTTTTAATGCAGCACTACTGTTTTGCTGACGCTGTTAACAAACGTGTATATTGTGTATTCTCAGTTCAATATTATATTATGATACAGTTTGGTGCAAATGTTTGCAAATGTTTGACTAGGATAAAAAATTTTTTTACTTCACCTGGATTTTTTTTTTTTTACAATTTATCCTCAAATAAAAATAACTCCAAGAAGCTGAAAATAAAATGTAGGTGAGCCAAAAGTCCACGTTTTGCACTCAACTGTATTTCTGTCATATTATCGACTATTACATTAGAGGACAGTAGTCTACAGCTTTTAATTCTTCCTCACCAGGAATAGAGTATCGCAGTTGCTCCCAGTCACTACGCACATCTCCTGTCCAGTGACCTGAGAAACGGCCCAGTCCTGGGAAAGAGGAGCGGGACAGCACGAACGGCCGAGAGCCTCTCGCTTTCAGTAACGCACTGAGTAAGTGCCAGAAAAAGACAAGGCAATCGATTAACCAGACATAAGCTACAAATTAAATTTGATCTCCTTGACAAGTATTGATAATAAATGTCAATAAGACAATTAATACCATGTCTGACCTGTAGGTGGCAATAGCCTCAGTCAGTCCATACAGGTTGTGTAGGTTGTAATGAGAAGACAACGCTTGTTGACTGCTCATACACAGAGTGCCCGAGTTTAACTGACCTCCTATAACATCTGTGAAAGCAGAAATGTGTCCTTATACAAGCCATAGGGGGATACTTTTTAAATGAAGATGTATTAAGTACAAAAAATCCTGATGACCTGGAGTATAAGGTGGACTCTCTTGGTCTGTGTTTGGGCATCCATGCACCGAACCCTGAACAAAACTAGCAGGTTCATTCATATCCTGTTGACATAGTGTGACAGTTACAGCAAATGAGTAGCTAATGACAGGATGACAGGCTGCAAACAACATTCAGTGCAACATTACACTTTAGCCTCATTAAAGGTCAATCCAGATACACGAATAACTCCATGATTAAGGAGAAAAATAGGCACTCTCTCCTCTCCACTAATAGCTGGTGTGTGGTGGTCATTCTTGCGTACTATGACTGCAGTCGCATCATCCAGGTGGATGCTACACGCTAGTGGTGGTTGAGGAGATTTCTCCCCCATACTATATAAAGCGCTTTGAGTGTCTAGAAAAGCGCTATATACATGTAACTGTAATGAAATAGTGAATTCAGACTCACAATCCAGAGGCCATCAAGTGACACATTGGCATGGAAGTCTCTGATGCACTCTTCCCACCAGCTCACTGTATCTGGATTAGTGAAGTCTGGGAATGCTGTTGGTCCAGGCCATACCTGATACACACACACACACACACACACACACACAATACATTCTGGTGCAGGAAATCAAAATTTGGAAATAAATCCCAGATAATCCATCCATACATTTTCCATACTGCTTATCCTTCACAGTGTTGCAGAGGAGCCTGGAGCCTATCCCAGGGAGGTGGGGGACACCCTGAATCGGGTGCAAACCCATGGCAGGGCACAGTCACACACACACACACACACACACACACTACAGACAGTTTGGAAATGACAATCAGAGTACAACACATGTCTTGGAACTGGTTGAGGAAACCGGACTACTCAGAGGAAACCCCCAGAGAACATGCAAACTCCATGTACACAGGGTGGAGGCAGGACTCAAACCCCAAACCCCAGAGATGCGAGGCAAATGTGCCAAGTACTAAGCCACCATGCCCCCCTAAATCCCAGCTAATAGAGAACTTTATTCTAGAAAAAATTAGACTGCAATGTTAATGTTAACAGGAATAAAACAACATGGGGTGTGCTGTAATAGGAAAATAATCAAAACATGGGTGGTATGGTGCAGCCCTGACACAAAGCTATGTTATTATATGTTATAACAACATGTTATGAAGTGTTTTATTCATTTACATTTACGGTATTTGGCAGATGCCCTTATCCATAGTGACTTATATTTATTTCATTCGTACATCTGAGCAATTGAGGGCGAAGAGCTTTGCTCAAGGGCCCAACAATGTCAGCTAGGTGGTGCTGAGGTTTGAACTCATAACCTTCTGAACAGTAGACCAACACCTTAAGCACTGAGCTACCAATTATTTCTCTTATACCACAGCAATTCACCAATGATCACATTGTTATGTATGCTTTTAAGGAATTAAAGAATGAGACGTTGTATGTTTTATCTATTTATAGTTATACGTAATGTTGTCCAATCATGCTATAACAGATATAGAGTAAATGACTGTTTACTCACCAGGTCACTCTCTTCTACTCTCTTGCTGTATTTGTTTCTACCTCTGTCACAAAGCTCTGACACTGGACACTCCTTCGAAAAATGCTAAATAATTTTCCTCATACACATACAGATAAATATATATATATATATATATATATATACACACACACACACACACACACACATACATATATATACACATATATATATACATATAAAACACATATATACACACATACATACATATATATACAGTGGTGTGAAAAAGTGTTTGCCCCCTTCCTCATTTCCTGTTCCTTTGCATGTTTGTCACACTTAAGTGTTTCGGAACATCAAACCAATTTAAACAATAGTCAAGGACAACACAAGTAAACACAAAATGCAATTTGTAAATGAAGGTGTTTATTATTAAAGGTGAAAAAAATCCAAACCATCATGGCCCTGTGTGAAAAAGTGATTGCCCCCCTTACTATAACTGTGGTTGTCCACACCTGAGTTCAATTTCTCTAGCCACACCCAGGCCTGATTATTGCCACACCTGTTCACAATCAAGGCATCACTTAAATAGGAGCTGCTTGACACAGTAAGGTCCACCAAAAGATCCTTAAAAGCTACACATCA
>JAFFST010045152.1:164743-199743 GCA_022414735.1 Noturus placidus
TATATATATATATATATATATAGTACAAGTCCCTGTGAATGAAACCATAGCATTAGTATCATGACATTAATATATACCTGTGATTTGCCTCAGAGCTGCTTCTAGAGAAAATTAACCAATACCTTCTGACCAATCAGATTTGTGGTATAATCTAAAAAAACAAATGCTGTGATATTGGTTTGCATCTCGAGGTTACACACAAATTAACATTATGGAAACATGAACATTAATGTTGTGTCAATGTTGGAGGTAAATCTACAAGCATATAAAAATGTTTTCTGGAACCAAATGTTCCTAGAACATAAAAAAATCATAAAATGGTCTGCTAAAATAAAATTGTTAGCCGGGTGCTGCTTACAAACTGTCACAGGGAGACTGCAAAAACTGAAATGTTATCATATCATTTTTTAAATGAGATTACAATAAAACTATGATGAGATTATTAAGACTATTTTTTTTATAATTTCATGTTTGAAATTCTCTTCCCTCTCTTTAAGTTCGAAGAAGCACCCACCTTCCCAATAAGTGTTTGTCCTGTCAGGTTTTTGATGAAAACACCCCGCTGCTGTCCATCATCGAAAGGTTTGTATGAACCTGGAGGACTTGTACTACTGATGCCTGGATCCTAAAACAGAACCACAGGCTGCTGTTATGACTGTATATACATTTACATTTATATTTATTCACTTAGCAGATGCTTTTATCCAAAGTGACTTACAAATGAGAAAACACACTACGTATCAAGAGCAGACTGCAGAATGGGAGTCTTGGAAACCACACTGATTCGTATGTCCCTGTTTTGTGCCTTTTAGTACTTTTAGCTTTAAGGTTATCTATAAGCTAGCGTGCTCCAAGACAATGCCAAAATTCACATTTAGAAGATATATGCATTCAAAATGTACAGTCTCTCTCTACCACTATTTTGATGACATCACTCTGCACTTCGGCTTCCCATCAGATCTTCTGTCCAATCAAATGCTCATTAGAATCTTAGGTGTCCCACCCCCTACAGTTGAGTTTCGTGGTAGTGAGGTAAGCTAAACACTATTGGCTATTTAAAAAGGATGCAGAGCCACTTGATATGTTCTGCCCTGACTTCCTGGTTCAGTGGAAATGACATCAAATAATGCTACATTTTTCAAGGCACTCCACAGGGATTTTAAAGGTGCTTCCCTGCTTCCTTTTCATCTTCATCTGATGAGCTTTCAAATTTTACGCCAAAAGATATTTTCCTTTCATTAATTGTTTGCCATGTCTGCTGATAACATCGCTAACTCAACATCACGAAGCTGACACCGAACCTCATTAAATGCAGCTCGAGCCCGGGCTATCTCAGGTGTGTAATCAGGGAAAACGGAGATAATCAAATTCTTCACTTTAATCCGCTGGAGCTCTCTCGCACGCCGTAATATATCCACACATTCTCTGTGATAATAAAATCTACACACAGAAATTGCCCACTAATCCACTAACCGTGGGGTTGGCGGTTCGAATCCCGGCCCGGGTGATCCCATGCCGAAGTGTCCTTGGGCAAGACACTGAACCCTAAGTTGCCCCCAATGGCAAGCTAGCACCTTGCTCCCATTGGTGTGTGTGTGCACGCATTTGTAAGTCGCTTTGGAAAAAAGCGTCTGCTAAATGAATAAATAAACAAAATAAATAAAAAAACACAGCAGAGTGATACACACAGTGAAACATCCCAGTGTGGTTATAGGAAATATAGGCACTCATGGAATGTTGCTCGACCAATCAAATTAGTGGACTGGAACTAACTGTTGTATAATTTCATAACTTTTAAGGCAACTTTAAATGCATCCTTGTGTTTTTAACAGTCCTTATCTTATATAGACAGGCTATATACAACCCATATCACTGATTTATTAAAATTCCATTCATATGCAACTAACCCACTTACCACAATAAGCACATACTTCAGTCCCTGCTCATGGAACTCTTGCACCATATCAGGCAAGTCTCCAAACCTCTGTGGGTCAAAGGTGAAGACTCGCTTCTTGTCAGCATAATCAAGATCATTCCATTGCACGTCCTAGTGGCACACCGGTTTAAATTGTTATTCCGTTTAACGATGTAATATTTCCTGAAACATTTTTAAATATTAAGTTAACAAACTTTTCTTATAAACACAATATCATTTTGGTGCCTACAATGCAAAGTAATGAAGGAAATCCTGCAATGCATATTTGTAAATCTATAAATTACATACGAGAGGAAAATGGGCTTGCTGCATCCGCTGCACCACAGCTCTGGTCACATTGGTGGAGGTGTAGCCCCATCGGCAGAGGTGGAACCCCAAAGACCAATAAGGAGGCATCATGGGATAACCTTAAGATAAGGTTACAAGAAAGTCATAAATCCTGACTAGGATTCTGTGTGTTGAAATGCAGCTTAAATGAAACTTAAATGCTTCACACCAATAACCTCATGGTACTGGCGGACTACGCTCTGTGGATCAGGGCCTAAGAAGATGTAGATGTCCAGAATTCCTCCGATGGTCACCCAGGTCAGTGCTGGCATGGGCTGCAGTGCTACTTCTACAGAGACACATAGGAGAACACATATTATTCATGGAATATATATTGTGAAAAAATGTACTTAAAACTTCAAAGGGTCCATTGCCTCACCCATTGCATTGCTATTAAGAAGGAAGATGCCATGAGCCTGACCATCACCCTCCTGAACTAAGCAGAATGGATGGGAACCGTAAAGGTTGGCATTGCTCTGCAAATAGTCATATATTAGCATAATGGAACCAGACCGCTTTTAAAATGGAGGCTCGTTCGGTGAGGTACTCACATGTGGTGCCATATCTCTGTTCCACAGAGTGACAGAGGTCCAGTTGAGATCCAGCGTCAGGTGTGTGTAGTGCTCCCCAAATCCAGAGATGAAAGTAGATGCCAGAGAGGTGGAGAGTTGCAGGTACTGGTCTGCAAACAGGAGCGGTGCTACAGTGGTGTTCAGTCTAATGTGCACATATCAGAAAAAAGACCCGAATATTGCATGTGGAATTCCACAAATTCATAATCAGTGTTATTCATACCATCCCGAGATGTAACACTTGTTTATTCATTCATCCTCAATTAAACAATTATAATTGTAGAGCACACTCACAGCACTTGACCACTGGATCTGCGACGGACCACAAAGCCGAAGGGGTCTGACTGAAAATCCACATCATAGAGGAAGTCTTGCATGTCTGTAAGTCTACTGGATGGCACTGCAACAAATGGAACTTCATATCGAGTTGATGAGGGATCCTTCAGCTGTTATATGGGGATAAAATCGTATTATAATACCAGTTATTGTTCTACATTTCAGAATAAAGCTTTCAGGAAAATGGAGTAGTCAGTGGATAACGTTGCCACCTCACAGCTCCAGGGTCCCTGGTTGATTCTGAGCTTGGGTTACTATTTGTGCAGAGTTTTGCACATCCTCCATCCGAGTTCCTCCCAGGTTCTCCTGGGTTTCCTCCAGCCTCCCATAAACATGCCCAGAGATGAACTGGTTACTCAAAATGTGTGTGTGTACATCATGACATGTGGTGGATTTCAGGCCACCTAAGTCCACTAAGACCCTAACCAGAATAAAGTTATGGACGGTGTGAATGTGCTCATTCTGTACATTTTATTTACACTGCAATCTACATTTTGGGGGGGGCATGGTGGTTTAATGGTTACCACGTGTGCCTCGCACCTGCAGTGTTGGGGGTTCAAATCCCACCTCCACCCTGTGTGCGCAAAGGTTGTATTCTCAATGCTTTAGGGGCTTCCTTCAGGTACTCTGGTTTTCTCCCCCAGTCCAAAGACATGCATTGTAGGCTGATTGGCATTTCCAAATTGTCTGTAATGAATGAATGTATGTGCAATTGTGCCCTGTGATGAGCCCGTCCAGGGTGTCCCCCTCTTGTGCCGAGTTCCCTGGAATAGGCTCCAGGCTCCCCCTGCAACCTTGTGTAGAATAAGTGGTATGGAAAATCTATGGATGGATACAGTCTACATTTTTTGGTAATGGGAAAATGATGGATGTTGAGTTTGCAATACATCATGCATTAAAATTACACTGCAAGCAGGAAGTATAAAGTACTTTATTTAGTGCTAATTATTCATTCTTCTTCAGTAAATGTTTTTATCCTGTTCAGGGACATGGTTGGTTTGAAGATAATCCACTTACCAGCATGTTTTTGGGAGGATGAAGGAAACACTGAATAACCATACCCACACAGGAAGAACATACAAAACAGACAGCAAGTCCAAGATCAAACCCCAGAGCCTGGAGGTGTGAGGCACCAACACTACCAACTGTCATCTATAGTGCTGCTTTTCACTCGTTTACAATTTTATTTCTATTTACTGTCTATGCATGTACAGTTCTAGCATGTTTACATCGCAACTCCGGGGCTGGGGGTTCGATTCCTGCCTTTGAGTTTCCGTGTTCTCAATGTACTTCGAGGGTTTCCTCTGGGTGCTCTGGTTTCCTACCCCAGTCAAAGTCATGCGTTGTAGACAATTGTCCACAGTGTGAAGACACGTTGTAGACAATTGTCCATAGTGTGTGAATGGGTGTGTGAATGTGTTTGCGATTGTGTACTGCGATGGGTTGTCACCCCATCCATGGTGTCCCCCACCCTATACCCAGAATTCCCTGGGATAGGCTCCAGGCTGCACAGGATAAGCGGTATGGAACACAATATGGATGGATAGTATGTACAGTGCATTTATGCTCTGTGAATAAATAATAAATAAACAAATTCCTTAAGTATGTGTGTATGCATTTTTCTATTAATCATAGCTACTTACAGTAAGGTGTAAGCGGCCTGCTTCCTCCTCCATCACTTCTAGCTGCAGAGGGGAGATGTCTCGGGGCAGGTAAGAAGGCGTGATGCGAGTAAGGGTGGCTGACTGACCCCTAGGTGTGGGAGAAAGCGGTCCCATTCGGTAGCCAGGATATGACGCAGGGTAGAAGCACCATGGCGGCCCACTGTACTCAGACATGGGTAGGGGCAAGTAACAACAGCCTCGTTCCTCACATTCCCTCTGAGCAATGGTTCGATCACGGGCACAATCAAACCGTTTCTCCAAGGGAAGACCGCAGTTCCGTCCAGCAATGGTGGAGTGGTTTGGTAATTCGCTTGAATTTTGATTATTTGAAACGTTCCTGGTGTTCTTCTTGAACAGATCTCTGGCCTTTGGCACTTTCATTGCTGTGAACTCTGGGGATGATGGCACTCTTACAGTCGATGTTTGATGAAGATACAACTGGCTGATCAGTATGCACGATAGTGCCAGAGTTAAAAGAATACAAGTTGAATGTGGAAGCCAAAACTGAATCATGGTGATTCAAAGAGGATCTTCAGGCTTCTCAGACATTTGGAAAGCAAGAGAACTTCTAGTAACCCAACATATAAATGCATATAAAAGAGAAAACAGTCAGTGAAGAGCATGGGCATAACCACGCATTCTTTGGGAGGGGTTGTGTCCACCAATGTTGAGGAAATACCAATACCCCCCCAATATAAAGTACAAAATATTGTCTATATGTCCCCTTTTAATGAACCCTGCCAACTGATCTGTCCTTTCTTCATCTATTCTATTTATTTATTTATGTCTATTCCTTTCTAATATATTTCCGTTTGTTAAGTAAAATAGGTGTGCCCCCCAGTTGTACACTTGGTTGTGCCCAAACTCAACGCAAGTCTGTTGATATATTTTAGCAGCTCAGTCTATAAGTAATGGAGACAGCAGCCAAGTGTAGAAAAGTGCGGTAGAGTATACGAGCTTTTTTCAGACAGTAAGTAACTAGATACGTTAATATTAGGTAACCTTAGCTTAGTATAGAAGGAATTATACCATAACTTGGTTTGTTCTGAAGAACGTCAATTAACTGTTATTTGCACACTCAGTAGGCTAACGTCACTTCCGGGTTTTGACCATTAATGTTACGTTCACTTGCATATCCTTCCGCCGAGTTCGTCGTGAACCCTCACGTTGTGACAGACTGTTATAAATGTGAGTGAAAGTGAGGAAAGTTGCGCAGCATTTCATTCCTTTACACTACATTTGGGCTAAGGACAACTATGTGGACCCCCCAATATCCATACCATGGTTACATCCTTGGTGAAGAGCGATTACGCGGGGGCTTATTGAAGCTGGACTACACTCACTTAGGAGCTGTGGAGGGCACACAATGGATTTCCGCAACTGATCTCTTACTATAATATGAAACTTTCCTGATGATTGAAAAGAGAACTACCGCAAAAAAAGGTCGTGTACAAATCTAAAAATTGCAATAAATCAATCAGTACACAGCGTGCAAAAACACACTGCACGACTTTACAATGAGTCACTTATCCTAAATATACGCACTTACCAAAGTGTGCATGAGAGAAGAGAGCAGAAAAAGCCTACAGAGAACTGTTACTTTGACATAATATCTTGCACATGATGATACAATAGTGTTGCCAGGTCTGCGTAAAATCCACACACAAATTGAAGCCTGTAACCAAACTCCGCATCTGTTCTCTTAAATTCTATACACTGCTTTAAACCCAGTGTAACATCCTTACACACTAAAGCATTATAACACGGTAAGGATTGCTGTTAAAAGAAAAATAATCAAAACACGAGGCTGTTAAAGCAAAGTACCAACTCAAAGCAGATTATTTTCAATAATTTCACACCTTTAAGTGTTTCCTTCCAGTTATAGAATGCCAGTTTATTATTACATGACACTTCGTGCTTTTTAACCATTTATAGTTGAATTTTAGTGTTGTGGAATCTCTACAGACAAGTTAGTTCCTGTTAGGAGATATGTTATAGTAGCTCTAAACAGTTTTTATTTCTCATGAAGTTAAGAAAACAATCAGAAAACACAAAGGCTCCCGAGCGGAAGACTTTCCAGAAGTGAACAACTTACTGACTTTTAATAAACTCTGACACTGGAGGCTCCTTCCATCGATGTTAAACAAAGTTCTCGTTACAGAAAGCTTCTCCGTATCAATGATTATACCACCCATCCATCTTCTACCGCTTACTCCTTTTTGGGATCACGGGGAACCTGGAGCCTATCCCAGGGAGCATGGGGCACAAGGCGGGGTACACCCTGGACAGGGTGCCAGTTCATCACAGGACACAATCACATACACACTCACACACCCATTCATGCACTACGGACACTTTAGACACGCCAATCAGCCTACTATGCATGTCTTTGGACTGGGGGAGGAAACCGGAGTACCCGGAGGAAACCCCCGCAGCACGGGGAGAACATGCAATCTACGCACACACAGGGCCCCAGCGGGACTTTAATGATTATACATTTATCTTTAAATAACACGACTTAATAATACAAAACTGTTTATTAGAGCTATGGAGCTTATTATTTTTGAACTCTCCACTAACAGAATACACTATGTCCAAGCTGACATTATTTATAGATGTTGTTTTTTTTTATCTTTATTCTATGTTAATAAGGTTTATATTAAACCCATTCAATTCAAGTGACCAGTCAAATAAGCTAATAACTATAATATAAGAACTCAACTGGAAATATAAAGCGTTTCATAATAATGGGATGTGAATTCTACAGCCGTAAGTAAACCTAAAAAATAAATAACCCAGCCCACTTTGTGATCCACGGCTCTAAGCCATGATTGATAGCCAGTTATGTGGGGAAACCACAGACTTGGCAACACCGCCCAGGACCCACCCGTGGCGTTTCTTCTTCTACTTTTTAACCCTACTCGATTTCGAACGTATACTCTTCACGAACTATGATTGGTCCGTATTTCAACTCATGGGCTCTCTGGAATGCTTCTCAATGTGATAACCAATCGGAGCGCAGGAGGCGGGATTTGTCAAAATACGGGTTGGAAAAACGAAGGCAAGCGAACATTAGAAAGCTATAAGCGCTTCCGGCTTGGAGGCTTTGTGAGCGCGGCGTGTTTAGACTGCGGCGCTGTGCGGCTTCATTCGCTCTCACACTGTTGCATGCGTTATTCTCGGCTCAACAGGCCTCCGCATACAGTGTCTGTAAGTACATTTAAATGAACCTCTGTGTAAAGAATCGACGCGTTGGATTCAGTGGTAGATAAAGGAGTAACGAAGCAGCGAACAGCGGCGGCGTCGTGTGAAGTCGAACTTCAGCTTTGTAACCGAAGACGTTTAGCGGCGAAGCTAACAGGCTTTACCGCGGCGAAGCTAACAGGCTTTACCGCGTCTCGCGTGGGCTTGATTCTGTAACAGCGCGGTGTGTGTTTGAGGAAATAAATACTGAAATATTCGCGGCGTTCAGCTGGCTGAGTTAAACCTGTCGGTAAATGTGGAAGGATTTGAGTTCCCTCTCCAGCAGCCCGCTTTAAGTAAGTTGGCCTAGTGCTCCTGGCGAGGCGCGAGCTCCCTCCACATGGTCTCCGCTGGACTGCGAGGCCGCTGTGCTGGAGCTAACATGCTAACTAGCGCTGCTACCCCAAGCTACTCACAGACGCTGGCTAATATTGTGTCATAACGAGCTGCATTGACAGAAGCTTTCTTCGCCGCTATATTCAGCCAGCCGGCTAACTAAAAAGAAACTCTTCTGATCTCAGCTCTGCTAGCTAGGTAAAGCGCTAGCTAGTTAGGAGCGCTAGCTAGGCTAACTAGCTACTGCTTTAATCGTTGAGTATTCAGGACTTGAGAACAGCCTGATATGTCAGCTTATCAGATCAGTAAGCTAGTGGTCAGTAAGTAGCCGCTAGCAGTGTGCTTCGGAGATCATAGCAGTCCTCTAACACTTGGCTAAAGCTAACAGCCGGTATCCGCTAAACAGGCGGAATCACGCTGCTGTTATTCGGGGATTAAAGTAAGTCTGGGGCACTGAGTTTATCCCCGAATCCTCCAGCGGTGAATAAATCAGGAGCACTGACCACATCCACCCTTAAAGAGCGGTGTGTATTCGGCCTCCTTTACCGCCCGTCTCGCGGCCTTTATCCTAATTAACATCGACCATGTAAGTAAATTGTTAGTGTTCACTGAAAGCACTGTTAATCCGCTCGGCTTTACTGTGAGATCGCCGTTATAATTTAAGTCGTGTGGATCTGATCTGATCCTTTAGGTCACAGTTCCTGATGTTTTTTTTTTTTTGGGCAGGGTTCAGTGTTTTCTGCTCGAACACAGCCACTTCAGCCTGGAGTATGGACTGGCCATTACTGAGTAGTTGAATCACCAAGCAGTGGCCCAGGTTAAGGGTCTAAGCCTGTGTTCAGAAGGATTATAGTTCAGATCTTGGAGCAGTGAGGCAGAGTTTTGATCCTCAACCCACTGGTGTCACTTTGAATAAACCAAATGAGAGGAAAATGTAATGTAAAATGGACTGGGTGTGTTGAGATGAGGGAATGTAGGATGATTAAATCAGGATGTATAGGACAGGCTTCAGATAACTCCAGAGTTTGGAAACTGTGTTAAGCCTCTTGTTATTTTATGGGTCAATTCAAAGCATTTCCACATTTGAGATGTCTGTAATACTGCTTGGGGTACTGGTGGTTTGGTGGTTAAGGCTCTGGGTTACTGATCAGAAGGTTGTGGGTTCAAGCTGCAGCTCTGCCACTGTTTGCCCCTAACCAAGGCCCATAACCCTCTCAGCTCCAGGGGTGCTGTTTCAGGGTGGTTCTGGCTCCATTAATTGTAGGGTTGGCAGTTCGATTCCTCGCTCACATGCCGAAGGGTCCTTGGGCAAGACACTGGCCCCCAAATTGCTCCCTATGGCCAGTCAGTGCCTTACATGGCTGCATGGCAGCCCGGCTACGGAGGGAGGGGGGGGGGATGAGTGTCTGAGACACAGTGTAAAGCGCTATATAATTGCAGACCATTCACCATCATGGCTGACTCTGACCTCAACCTCCTAACATGCTGGGGTTTGCGAAGAAAAGAATTTCACTGTGTATATGTGATTTAATAAAGACTTATCGTTAATCTTTTTTTGACTTTCCTCATTTAGGGTCGTGAACTATGCAAATGGTTCTTCTTATGGCTTGTCTCGGACAAGCTATAGTAAAGGTTTTCTGTCTTAAGGTGTTCTTTGCTCATTTTGTGTGTTTAAACTGAGCCATTTTGACCCATAGCATAATAGATGTAACATTTTATTCATTTTTTTTTTTTTTTACATAATAGGAGGGTTAAAGGTCTGTCTGGCGGTGTGTTTTTGTGTAGGATGGAGTGGCAGCCAGATGAACAAGGACTCCAGCAGGTCCTTCAGCTCCTGAAAGATTCCCAGTCCCCGAACACAGCCACACAGAGAGCTGTGCAGCAAGTATCCTACTCACTGAAAAGCTTTTTCTTGTCTGGAGCTTGAAGTTGTTAAATGCTCGAGTGGCTCTGTCTCTAACACAGTGTCAATAAGGTCCAGCAGTGGTTAATATGCAACCCAGGACAAGCAGGTGTCATGTCTGGACTGTTAATGTGCAGGCGTAGTTTCCTGACTTGACAGTTAGGTTCAAGATCTAGAGAAAAAGAGCAAATTCTACTACCAACTGACTTCTACAAAAACAATAGGTTAATTTGGGGTGTGACAAACGTGATGCAGTTCAGTGATGCACCTTGATGCTGTAATCTACACTGAGTGTTAGCGTTCCTGTTGATATAAAAATTTATAATTCTCCTGCTAGCACAACCCAGTCTCCTCACAGTTAAAATACTGAGGGAAAGTAGACCCTAGCTAGACTTGATTTTATTTTTACGCGCGGGGAGAGAACACCAGTCACAGCCAAAATACATGCCAACAAACTGCTGACTTTTTCGTAGAGGTCACAAACATTGTGCTACATCGTATATCAAATCCCTTGGTCGAAATAGCTTAATCATACTATGAAACTGTTCCCTCCCCCCAAGCAATAGATAAGACAATAAGGAAGTGGGATTGTTTCGACCAGGTTTGCACCTCGATTGAAATCCTCTGTGGTAATATGCAAATTGACTCAAGAATTTACCACAAACTTTGATGATGTTCCTTTTTCCTGGTTCATGAACGACATAAATCTCAATTTTGCATCCTGCCAGCTTCGACTATCATAGACCTTTGTGTAATGTATTCAGAGGTGTTTTCAGATGTGGTTTAAAGAAATTCATGCTTTTTATACTAAAATGCTGAAGTGGTTTAAGGGATTGGATTTAAATCTGTTTATGTAAATGCATCTTGATTACCTTTACACCTATGGTTTTTATCCAGATTTAGTCCTGATATGCAATTTGCATGTTACAACCAGGTGTAAATTTTGTTGGCTTGGTATGACACACTTTCTCAGTTTTTTATTATAATTATTTAGCATAATCTCTGTTCCTTATTAATGTGTTAAGATTTTGTCCTGGTGCGGTCAGTGGAGTGAGTGTACATCCTGTTTCAAATGTTTACTCTGGGGAATTATGGCTTTTAACAATCGGTTATGGTGGTGCACTGGAGGATGAGCAGATGTACTGTGCTTGGCCCATGATCGGTTCTCTTCACTGCCTTTCCTTAGCCATGTCCTCAGAAACTAGAGCAGCTGAACCAGTTTCCCGACTTCAACAACTATCTCATCTTCGTCTTGACACGACTTAAATCCGAGGGTAAGTTATGATCTTATGTGATCTGATTCCTTCTTCTGTTTTCAGTCTCCTTTTTCACCACTTTTTTCCCCCTTTTTCTTTCCCCCTCTGTACCTCAAGCATTCTCCTGGTTACTTCCATTGTTTGTCCCCCTCATATGTTCCTGCTTCCTAGTTAGGTCTTCTTTATGGTTTACCAGCGCATTCTTTACCCCTCACAGATGAGCCGACACGTTCGCTCAGCGGTCTGATTCTGAAGAACAACGTAAAGGCTCACTACCAGAACTTCCCTCCAGCAGTCGCAGAATTCATCAAGCAGGAATGTCTGGGCAACATTGGGGACCCATCTCCCCTCATTCGGGCTACGATTGGTATGTCTTCTGTGCTAGAAAATGAAGCTCAGTGATTGGTGTCATTGTTCAGTCTACTGGAGTACCCACCATTGCTTCCTTTCTGTTTTTTTTCCATATTTGAACCTTCATACACTAAATAAGGCCTTGATATATATTTGGTATTGATTTGCTTCCCTCTGCTAAAGGGATACATAATTTATTTGGCCATAAAATGGTAACAAAAAGGACTCTTATTAACTCTTAGTAATCCATGCTCATAAAATTTTGCCTTGCTGAAAATGGTGTCTCCCACGCAGGTATCCTGATCACAACCATCGCCTCTAAAGGGGAGCTTCAGACGTGGCCCGAGCTGCTGCCTCAGCTCTGCAACCTGCTAAACTCTGAAGATTACAACACATGCGAGGTCTGCGCTTATGTTTTCTCATTTCTAAGCAATCATATCTCCTCATTTCTCATTCCGACAATGCTTCATTTTGTGTAAAATTTAAGATACAAAAGCTTTCTGTAATGTTCACCACATGTCCCTGACTGAGCTTTAGCCTGTGTCGTGTTTAACTGCAATGGTATTTATAATACCTGAAATGGAGGCATTCTGTATTTGTAATGCCTGAATCTCAGGCTGCCAGCAACTAATCGGAGCAAGCTCTGGGGCAGGAAACAATTGATTGGAGCATTACCATTCCTGAAAACAGAATACGGTTTGGATCTAAATCCCATCAGTTAAATAGAGCAAGTCTGCATGCACACACCTTTTGAAATAAAGCCATTGTAGCTTGTTTACCGGCATTAAGTAATGGGTTGCCATACATTACATAGTATGTTTTATAGTGGTGAATGTTAAGATTATCTCTGTGCACAACTAATCATGTACAACAATCTTGATACCACTATTGACCTCAGGTACTGTAGTATTTTGGAGCATTGTGTTCGCGCCCAGTGATGTTCCATGTAATCCAACATACAAAAAAAATTGGTGGCCACTGTGTCTTCACTTTTTCAAATGTTTTATTCTAAAAGGTTGCCTCTGTTTTATATTTTTTCCTGCGTGTTCAGGGATCATTTGGTGCCCTGCAGAAGATATGCGAAGACTCCTCAGAGCTGCTGGACAGTGATGCATTGAACCGGCCTCTAAACATCATGATCCCTAAATTCTTGCAGTTCTTCAAGCACTGTAGTCCCAAGATTAGGTAAATCACAGGAGATTAACCAGGTTGTTTCATATCCTGCTGGAGCTATGTGCTAACTATAGCACAGTCTTTTGTAACGGATAACTTTCTGTTTATACAGATCTCATGCTATTGCTTGTGTGAACCAGTTCATCATTGGTCGAGCTCAGGCTCTGATGGACAATATTGACACCTTTATTGAGGTAACTCATGATGCATATGTACTATGGTGCTTTACGAATGGTTGTTTGGCCCACTGCTGTTTTTCATGTCTGACTTGTCTTTGTGTTGCGACAGAGTCTGTTTGCGCTGGCTGCAGATGAAGACTCCGAGGTGAGGAAGAATGTTTGTCGAGCACTGGTCATGCTGCTTGAGGTCCGAATCGACCGCCTTATCCCACACATGCACAGCATTGTTCAGGTAAGTTTCATCTACCTAATCAAATATACACACCCAGAAACCCTCACTGGAATGACCAATCAACATATTTTCTTGCATTTTTAGTACATGCTACAGCGCACACAGGACCCGGATGAGAACGTTGCTCTGGAGGCTTGTGAGTTTTGGCTCACTCTGGCTGAGCAGCCCATCTGTAAAGAAGTTCTGTCTGGACATCTTGTTCAGTGAGTCATCATTGTGAAATAAATATTATAGGCCCAAAATGTCTATATTTAGACATTAGCCAACCTGGCATTCAAGCCTTATCCTTATCTGATTGTCTAGTATTTCTCTTGCGGCCATGCAGCCGGTTGTGGCTAAGTGCTGTCGACAATTCTGCTAGAAAATGGTGTCCAGTCAGAGGTACCAACATCTAAGGTTTGGTTGTAACATTTACCCTTTTTGACCTCTTGCTACAGTTATAGTGGACATACCAGAAAGCTATGCTTTTCTGCTTGTTCAGCTAAAACAGCAGTCTGACCAAACATAAACAAAGTAGAAAATCTTTGGCCAAGCATTTAAGGAGGAAAAAAAATAGAACTAGCTTTTTTGGGCAATTCTGTTTTTCTCTATGCCTGTTAGGATGTTCTTATTAACAATGTTGGCAGCTGTGGAGAAGGTTTCAGTAAGAAAATGAATGAGGCAGATTATCCCCAATTTGCAAGTGGACACAGTATGATTGACACCATGATTTGGACTAATCGTAAAAAGATTGTAAAATTGCAGAACACTTATTTATTTATAGGGCAAAAACTCCTTATAAACACAAGGCTCATGTGGCAAAAACATGGCTTCCTGTGGCTTTTTATTATTTTTTTTAATCAAGTTTTTGTTTTCTGTAAATCAGTACAGGAGGAAATAAAGTTTCTTTTCCAATTTCTCTACTTTGAGACCGGACATACCAAACTAAGGGCTAAAAGTTGTTTATGGAACATAGGACAGTGTGTATAAGAAATTTGCTTGCATTGAGTGGCTGAGAGTCATGCTGGGTGGAGAGAGATGACTTGTAGATCACACCTTCATCCTGTCACCATGGAGATGATGACATCAGAGTCCTTGACTGTTTGTGATGCTGTACGTATTCATACTGTCAGATCCCCTGCAGCCTGGTGTCTCTCGGCCTTTGGCAACCTCCATGTGACACAATTACTAGATCGCTTATTTTAACATTCCTTACATTTTCTTGTGGCTTTTACATTGAGATTTCATCACTGATCATAGTTATCAATGTGTATGTGGGTCCTTAAACAGTCTTGATGTCTTAAATTCCTTCATGTAAAAATAAGGCCTTAATAAGCATTAAAATGTCTTGGTCATGATTCAATGGTCTTAAAAATGTAACTCGAACCGACACCGTAAAGAACCCGTGGGACTGTTTTGCACTCTGTGTGCGGCTCATCAGTGTTTTCACAGAAACTGCCACTCCACACCAACTTCATCTCTGTCTGTGCTGAGTTTGAGTTGCTTATAACCAGACGACACCAGCCAGATTCACTGGATTTAGGTTGGCGTAATCTCAGACGTTTTTGTGGGCAGAGGTTTACAGCATTTCTCCTGAGTGGTACTGAAGTGAATTTAAATAAAAAAACAAATGAATGTACATTTGTAACACTTCTTGTTACATTAAACTGGCATTAAATTACAAACCAAAGTAGTAAACACTGCTGCGATTGGGTTTCTAATACAGCTGCTGAGGGGCTGATAGTAAATTTGTCTCCATTCTTTCCTCTTTTGGAAACCCATGGAAAGGAAATACTGGATTTAATTTTCTTTCACTGTTTGAGCAAATGGTAATGCAAAAAGGATATTTACTCTGGTCTCCCATCTACCTCTATCGACATTTACCCTGCTATAGTTTTTGTAAGCCCAGAAAGGGACGTATATGTATGAACACAATCCATTATAGCTGTTGCATTGTGTACATGATTGAAGTGATGTGCAGGTCTTAAAGTATTTTGCTTTTACTTGTGTGGTATTAAAAAGTATTTAATTTGAAGCGCTGATACCTGCAGACACCCTGGATAATACCAAAAAGGTGCGTTGTCCTTGCCAAAAATCACTTAAATTTATCTTGCATAGCACATTTACAAAACATCTTTACAGAAATCCAAATATTGATTTTGTATGGTAAAGACCCAGCAACGGGCGACAGTGGCAGGGAAAACTCCCTGAGATGAGGAAGAAACCTTGAGAGGAACCAGACTCAGAAGGGAACCCCTGCTTGTTTGGGTGGCACCAGATTGTGTGATTGAGTCCTTACTCTTCCACACAGTATGTGTTTTAAAATGAAAACATACCGACCGCTTAAAAAAATTATATCTGGAACTGTTTATTGGTCATTTATTTGTAAACTCGGCTAGGCACTGTGAAAACTGGACCTCAAATCAGGGGTTGGGTGGAGTATGAATGAAGTTTTTGAACCCATGTGCAGCTGCTGGCTCAACAATCAAATCTGTCTCCTTTTAGACTGATTCCTATCCTGGTAAATGGAATGAAGTATTCTGAAATCGACATAATCTTGCTGAAGGTGAGCACACATTTGCTTTTATCTGCTGAGGGCTTTTGTCCAGTTTATGGCCTGTCAATGGGAATGACGATATCTTCAGTTTGGGACTCGTTTGATGTTTCATGTATTCATTCTGTCTGACCTAGAGGCCTCATGTCTGCAGTTCATTGTTTAATATCTGTATTTGTGGTAAAGGAACCGTTTCTGAGCTGCACCATTTTAAGCAGACTATAAAGTATTACAGCTAATGTGATCTTACTGTGTGGGTGGAAGGTGTGATTTCTCTTAACTTGTTTGTCATGCATTGCAGGCGGCTTTGTTGGGAAATGGTCATGCAGTTAAAATTAGAACTTGCTTTTTATTTACACATTTTAATAAATCCTTTCAGTTCTGTTACAGATGCATTCCCATGCTGATGTTTGTTTCAGACTGATCAGAAAGTAGTAAGATAAGCAGTAGATAAGTGGCTATTTGAGGGAAGGTGGTGGTTTTGTCCACTGCAAAGCGCGCCGGTCATAATGTACTTTTTTGTTGACTTTGTAGGGTGACGTGGAGGAGGATGAAGCTGTTCCGGACAGCGAGCAAGACATTAAGCCACGTTTCCACAAGTCTCGCACAGTCACGCTGCAGCACGAGGGAGGCGAGGGAGAGGAGGGGGAGGACATTGATGAAGATGATGACGATGACGACGACACTCTGTCTGACTGGAATCTACGTAAGTGCTTGCATATGTTCATGTACTTCTTAGGTTACATTTTGTTACTTGTACGGTCTTGCATTTTTCCCTGAATGATTAAAGTGCATCCATTTTCAATTAATAGATAATGTTGTGACAAAAGGCCATTATGACAAAACGTACATGAGATGGTGAGGGTCTGGTTTGTTTCAGTGGAGGTGATGACAAGCTATAGAATGACTGTCCGTGATGTTTGAGTATTCATACTGTCTGATCCACTGAGGCCAGTGAGGCCAATCCATGCGCTCCATATTTGTAATGGCTAAAGCTGAAATAATGTATAAGGCACACCAGATTCATACATAATATACTGTTTACAACGTTCTTTGTAGAGAGCTTTCATTTGCACAAATTCAAAACTGTTGATATAAAATAAAAACGTTTTAAAGATTTGGGAAAAGAGCATCTTCCTTTAATGTTTAGGTAAATGCTCAGCTGCAGCACTGGATGTGTTGGCGAACGTGTTCCGGGATGAACTGCTACCCCACCTGCTCCCTCTGCTGAAAGACTTGCTGTTTCACCCAGACTGGGTTGTCAAGGAGTCTGGCATCCTGGTCCTGGGGGCCATCGCTGAAGGTATTTGAATTTGTTTTTAACTGTTATTTAATGTGCAGAATGGTGTGGGGTTTTTGTTTTTTTTTTTTTCTCTTTCTTTTTCTTTTTTTTCCCTACCCCTTCATTGTCATTTCCATTCTGATCTTCAAACTGTAGCATATGTATGTTTTATGACTGAAGTAGAGTTGCTCACAAACTTCTCCCTGTGTTGTGCTGTTCCTTGTGTAGGATGTGTCCAGGGAATGGTTCCCTACCTGCCAGAGTTGATTCCTCACCTAATTCAGTGTCTGTGTGACAAGAAAGCATTGGTGCGCTCCATCGCCTGCTGGACGCTGAGCCGCTACGCTCACTGGGTGGTGAGCCAGCCGCCTGATGCCTACCTCAAACCGTTAATGACTGAGCTGCTCAAACGCATTCTTGATGGCAATAAGAGGGTGCAGGAGGCTGCCTGCAGGTATGTGTGCAAAATGGCAACAATAGCTAACTATGTAGCTGACTTTCAGTCAAACAAGGTTTTAGTTAGGAGACATTCAGATGAAGGTCTTCTACGCTTGATGTAATTTTTCCTACCATACACAGTGACCTTTGGTTCTGACTAAATTAATTTAATCTATAATTACCATAGAAAAGTTTTCTTTGAAAAAGGTGAAAATAAATGGTTTTGTTTAATACACCATACTAGGGCTGTGGCTAACGATTACTTTCATAATCGAATAATCAGATTTGGGGGGCAGATAAGTCCACAAACTGAGTGTTACAAATATACACACATCAAACTTTACATAGACACATAAATGGACAAACAGTTGTTGATGTGCGTGTGTGCATATGAGTGAGGTGAGCTAACTGAAACCAAATCTTCCATCATCTTATCAAAGTGAAATGTAAAAGTGCCTGCTAAGCAATATTTTGTATTTAAACTCAATGTTAATGGGGAACCTGCACCATTAAAGCAATGCTGCCCCTGAATTGCTACTAATTCGAAAGTGAAATCCACGTGGGTATTCATAATCGATTTAAATGCGCCCCCACCACCCACTTTTGATTTTAATTAATTATAATATTATTTTTTAGAGTTTTGCCTATTTGAGCCTGATAAATTGTATGTTGTATTTCTGATCGAGCTTTTAAAGTTGTCGATTCATAGTTGTTGACAGAATTCACCTCAGTGTGTACCATAACAGCTACTTTAAAATTACCTGACCCAGCTGGTCACCTTCAAGAAATATCCAGCCCTTTTTAAATTTGATTAACTATTTGACCCAACTGCAGGATATGAACCAAACATGCTGTGTATTGTGCATTTCGGGCAGTTTTGTTGCAAGTATGAAATTCCGGTTTCATGCACAGAACAAAAATAATTTTTAAACTAGTTATTTATAACATGAATTCAATCTCTGTATTCAGTGTGTGTTTGAATTTCATTGTAATTTCAGCAAGCACTGGCCAGTGGTTTACTTTATCCTGTTCTCATGTATCTGACTAATGAATGAAAGGGTTATGTGTTTTCAGCCCCGTCTTCTATTACATATGCCCCTCAGCTATACTTTTTTTGATTTGTTAAATTTTGTTGTGAACTCAAACTAGTTTTGCTCTTGGTTAAGTTTAACAAATGAAAAATTGCTATTTATATAGAAACTGATATTGGCATTATTCAGATTGATTTTTTTATTTTTACAAAAATCCAGAGACAAATCTATATCCCTCAAACCTAGCTTCACTATCACTTTTTCCCCCTCTGCAGTGCGTTTGCGACTCTTGAGGAGGAGGCTTGCACAGAGCTTGTTCCTTATCTCGGCTTTATTCTGGACACACTGGTCTTTGCTTTTGGGAAATACCAGCATAAAAACCTGCTCATTTTGTATGATGCCATCGGGACACTAGCTGACTCTGTGGGCCATCATCTCAACCAGCCTGTGAGTTTTCAGCACAACTCCTCATTAAAAATACCCAAACAAGCTGTTGTTTGGGCTACATATCTGTATATATGAATTCCTAATCATTTAAGCTTCGTATTTGCTTAGTATTGCTATGTTAACTCCACGTTCTAACAGGAATATATCCAGAAGCTGATGCCCCCTCTCATCCAGAAATGGAATGAGCTGAAAGATGAAGATAAGGATCTGTTCCCTCTGTTAGAGGTAAGTATGTCAATATTATATGATTAATTAAATGCTGCATGAAATACAGTGCCATGTATTGCCCAGTGGGTAGATTTTTGTTGAGATTCTCTCTCTCGTTCTCTAGTGCCTCTCATCAGTGGCCACTGCTCTGCAGAGTGGCTTCCTGCCCTACTGTGAACCAGTGTATCAGCGCTGTGTTACTCTGGTGCAGAAGACCCTCGCTCAGGCAATGGTGAAGGCATATACACTGCAAAAAATCACATACATGCTGCCTAACTTATGGTTTTTACATACAGTATCTCACAAAAGTGAGTACACCCCTCACATTTTTGTAAATATTTGATATCTAACACTGAAGAAATGACACTTTGCTACAATGTAAAGTAGTGAGTGTACAGCTTGTGTAACAGTGTAAATTTGCTGTCCCCTCAAAATAACTCCACACACAGCCATTAATGTCTAAACCGCTGGAAACAAGTGAGTACACCCCTAAGTGAAAATGTCCAAATTGGGCCCAAAGTGTCAATATTTTGTGTGGCCACCATTATTTTCCAGCACTGCCTTAACCCTCTTGGACATGGAGTTCACCAGAGCTTCACAAGTTGCCAATCCATGATGACATCATGGAGCTGGTGGATGTTAGAGACCTTGTGCTCCTCCACCTTCCGTTTCAGGATGCCCCACAGATGCTCAATAGGGTTTAGGTCTGGAGACATGCTTGGCCAGTCCATCACCTTCACCCTCAGCTTCTTTAGCAAGGCAGTGGTCATCTTGGAGGTGTGTTTGGGGTAGTTATTATGCTGGAATTCTGCCTTACGGCCCAGTCTCCGAAGGGAGGGGGATCATGCTCTGCTTCACTATGTCACAGTACATGTTTGCATTCATGGTTCCCTCAATGAACTGTAGCTCCTCAGTGCCGGCCGCACTCATGCAGCCCCAGACCATGACACTCCCACCGCCATGCTTGACTGTAGGCAAGACACACTTGTCTTTGTACTCACCTGGTTGCCGCCACACACGCTTGACACCATCTGAACCAAATAAGTTTATCTTGGTCTCATCAGACCACAGGACATGGTTCCAGTAATCCATGTCCTTAGTCTGCTCGTCTTCAGTAAACTGTTTGTGGGCTTTCTTGTGCATCATCTTTAGAAGAGGCTTCCTTCTGGGACGACAGCCATGCAGACCAATTTGATGCAGTGTGCGGCGTATGGTCTGAGCACTGACAGGCTACCGTGCTGCAGCTCTGTGTCCGGGTTTTGGCAATCTTGTAGCTTAGGCCAGGGGTGCTCACAAATTTTTTTGTTTTTATTATTTATTTATTTATTTATTTATTTATTTATTGACTTGTGAGCTACTTTTAACATGACCAGTCAATGAGATCTATCTACACTAAAAATGCAAAACATTTTTGTATGTATGTCAGTCACACACAATATATGTTGTAACTTGCATAACTGCATGAGCCCTTATGTCACACTACAATTCAGTACATTTTTGGTCAGTACCTTACTCTGATGACGTGCACTGAATAGAATCAGCCAGGGTTGCGTAGTCCGGACAGTAGCTGCTGGTAGCCAGCCTATTTGTCTATTTTTATATATTCATGTTTGTTAAGGGAAATCGGTGTGTTCCCCCTCCAATTGTACACTTGGTTTGGCCCAGACTCAACACAAGTTTGGTGATGTATTTTAGCAGCTCAGTCTGTAAGAAATGAAGACAGCAGCTTTTATTTCAGACAGTAACTAGACACCTTAATATCTAGGCTAATGTCAGTTCCAGTTTTTGATCATTAACGGTACATTCACGTGCACATCCTCCCGAGTTCACTGTGAACCCTCACGTTGTGACAGACTGTTATAAATAGGAGTGAAAGTGAGGAAAGTTTGGTGGCAGCGGAGGGGTCTAGCGCTTGGACCCCCCCCCCCGATGTCCATACCATGGTTACGCCCTTGGCTGACTCACATAAATAAGTAATGCAGTCAATGGGGTGCACATTTCCTCATGTTTGGGTACTTTTCCCCTGTGAGTAAGTTCCAAAACTGTCCATGAGCCCTGGACTTCAGCAGAATGTCAGTCTGTAGTTTCAAAATCTCATCCTCGGATAGACATTACCACAAGGGCGTAACCATGTTACGGACATTGGGGGGGTACAAGCACTAGACCCCTCCGCTGCCACCAAACTTTCCTCACTTTCACTCCTATTTATAACAGTCTGTCACAACGTGAGGGTTCACATACCACCCCCTGCCCCCCACTTCCAAAATTTCATACTGAAAATGTGCATATTTGGAACATAATTTTAGGATTACAGTTACTGTTTGAATTCACGTGGTTTTTGAGTGATAGAAGCTCCCACAGCATGGGGAAACTGCTAAAATACATCAGAGTGAGCTGCTAAAATACGTCACCGATCATGCGTTGAGTCTGTGTGAAACCAAGTGCACAAGTGTAGGGACACACACAAATTTTCCTTATCAAAGTGAATATATTAAAAAAAGAATTGACATAAATAGATAAATAGAATGGATGAAGACATAAAACCAAAAAAAAAAGTGTAAAAACCAAAACATTGTGGCCCCCCCCCCCCCCCCCAAAAAAAAAAGAGTGCGTGGTTACGCTAGCAGTGCCTGGGAATGTCCTGGTTTACATGGAGGGTTGAGAAGGGACCAACTCCATTAAAACTAACTGGATGGATTTCAATGTTTCAAAGTTTTCACAATTTGGAAAAAGGACTTGACTTAGTCACTTGGAAAAAGGACGTACACCCCTACATTTCACACCTTCAAATACATAGAATCAGGTGTTGAAGATTAGGTTCCTGTGATTAGAACCTGCTTAGGGAGTCTTATTTATACATGTACATATTGTACATATTTATTATATCTAGTGTCTGGTGTTCCTTTGTTATTGAGGTGCGTGGAGTAATCATGCCAAGACGTAAAGAGTTCTCTAAGGACTTCAGAAGAAAGGTTGTGAATGCCAGAGTCTGGCAAGGGATTTTATAAGATCTCCAGATTATTTGAAATAAATCATTCTACTGTAAGGAAAATAATCTACAATTGGCGTTGATTTCAAACGACCAGGACTGGCTGTCCCAGCAGATTCGGCCTAAGAGCAGACCATCTGATGCAAAAAGACATCCCCAGGAACCTCACAATTGAACTACAGGATCTGCTCGTAAGTCTTCCAACTGTTGGTATCAAAGTGCATGCATCTACAATCAAAGAGATTGCACAAAGACAGATTTTCAGGAGAAAATCACCTCATACCAAGTGTGAAGCAGGATTCTAGAAATGTTAGGGTTTGGTGTTGCTTTGCTTCCTCAGGGACTGGACAGCTTGTGTTCACTGATTCAACTATGAATGCTGCATCATACCAAATAGTGCTTGAAAATAATGTTAGGCCATCTGTCTGAAAGTTGAAGCTGAACCGAAAGCGGATCTTTCAACAGGACAATGATCCTAAGCACACTAGCAAATTCACCAAGGAACAGGACATGAAGAAATGGATGGTTATGGAATGGCCTGGTCAAAGCCTGGATTTGAATCCCATTGAAACGTACATGCAAGAAAACCCTCAGACATCTTGCAATTGGGAAGAACATTGCATGGAAGAATGGTCAAAATCTCCAGCAAGCCTGGTGGACAATTATGCAAAGACGAGAATTTATTTCTGCTAAAGGGGGCAATATTAGCTTCTGAGGCCAAGGGTGTACTTTATCCACTTAAGAATATCACCTCTATTAATATTTCTGTTGGTTAAATGATTGCCTAAAATCGATAGAAAGCTAGATATATCGCTGATTCCAAGTTGATCAAATGTTCGCATGTCCAAATATGTAAAAATCCAGCAGCTTCTATAGGGTGTACATATTTTTTTTCACATGACTGTATTTTCCTGTATATTATAGAATGCATCATAATATCGAGCACTATGATGCCAGATTTGACAGTTGGTTACCACTGTTTGTTTTTGTGACATTAACAAGTAAAACAGATTTGTTTTCTTGCTGAACTTCCTGATCTGTCCCTTGTCCTTATAGATGTATAACCAGCACCCAGAGCAGTACGAGGCTCCTGATAAGGACTTCATGATTGTGGCTCTGGATCTCCTGAGCGGCCTGGCTGAGGGCCTTGGAGGCCATGTTGAGAGCCTGGTGGCTCGCAGCAACATCATGACTCTCCTCTTCCAGTGCATGCAGGTACACAACAGGCAAAACCTTGTGCATGGTACACAAATATATATATGTATATATAGGAATTTCCGTTAGCTGGTAAATACCGGTTTTTGAGCGATACAAATGTTACAATTAATAGCTGACACAATGTTCAGTAAAAATATTAAAACGAAACAGGCATACATTGGCATACATTTTCAATTGAACACCAAAATAAGGTCTGTGTCTGAGCAAATATTTTTTCCCCCATTTCTCCTGTAATGTGTACTCTGATTTGCTAGCTTTATTGAACCACACACATGCTGGTCGTCTTGTTAGTTCGTTCCGGGAAGCCCTGAGAGCACAAACGCACACATGTAAACTTGGGCTAATCCAACACGGCTCAGAATCACCTGCTGATTCGACCCGCGTCCTCCATCCACAGCTGATGCTCGGCCACGCCCTCACTGCCACAATTGCATATACTATACATAGTCCAAAACATTACAGTACAAAATAAAGTCTGTCCTGTAAACTTGGTCATTCCTGGACACGTTGCCCGGCACCAAACATTTTCCCAGGAACTGATGTATATGTTCCTTAGGCTCAAACTTTTTTCTGTGTAGGACACTATGCCGGAGGTGAGGCAGAGTTCGTTTGCTCTCTTGGGAGACCTGACCAAGGCCTGCTTCCTTCATGTTAAACCTTGCATCTGTGAGTCCTGCTCTGGAAATTGCTGTCCTAATGTTAGAACTCACCACTGTGCAGAGTGTAATAGGTGTTCAGTGAACATGATCTACTAATTGTGTGCGTGTATGTGTGCTTGGCAGCTGAGTTCATGCCTATTCTGGGACTAAACCTCAACCCAGAGTTCATTTCAGTGTGTAATAATGCTACCTGGGCCATCGGGGAGATCTCCATACAGATGGGTGAGTTTGGTTGTCTGGTAAAAGAATATTCCCTCCATCCACCACATATCTGCAATGTGTGTGGTTACCATGAAACAAAATGTAAATTTCCCTGAGACAAGAATGGAAATCCCATCTACTGCTAAATTTATATAATGACAATTTAAACCTAATTGTTAATTTAGTCTTGGGAGAAAACTGTACTCTTTCCACACTGTAGTATTATTGTAAATCAATTTTTGTTGCCTCCATTTTCTTTTCTTATATTAATGTATGACCAGGCATAAGCTTTATGGTGGATGATTTTTGTTGGTAAAACCAACAAAAATGTTTCCTAGAAAAGTACTGAGTCTCTAGTAAGCACCAAATATTTTCACACCCCTTTGACTAAATGTCAATGCAATTGCCAGTTCTTGACTGTGGTAATCACACATGTTCCATATGCAATAGGTGGAGAATAAATTGAAAAAGCTGCCACTTCAATAGGAACACCAGTAGCCCTCATATATAGAATTCATGTGATTCTCCACTCAGCCAATCCTAATTGTCTATTTTTCCCTCCCTATTCTGATGTTTGATGTGAACATTACTTGATGCTCCTGACCTGTATCTGTTTTCATGCATTGCAATTCTGGCACTTGATTGGTATGAAATGATTTTAATAAATGTCCATGTGCTCCTATTAATGTGGCCAGCGAGTATATTTCTTTTTAAAGGATTATAATAAATTTGTGGTTCGTTTTTGAGGAAGATGCTAAGACAGCTGGGGTTTGTGTACTCTTAGTCCTGTGCATTCTTGTTTTAGTCCTACTGCTGGGCATCGTGTGTGTTTGTGTGCATTCGTTTTTGCATGCTAGGCTGCAGGCAGGCTAGTGACAGTGTTTGGTGTCTCTACAGGCTCAGGTGACAGGAAGCAGGAAGGTGATTGTACAGGTGAGATAGGAAGGAAGCTGATCGTTTTATGTGAAAACGGACTGCTTTACTTTATCTGAAATGGTTTTCACCAGTGACTTGTGATACTGGTTGGATGTTATCCTCTTTTCCCAGTTTATTGTTGCTCAGAGATGTTTTCTCTTGCGGTCTCAGGTGCAGAAATGGAGCCATATGTGGGGCTGGTGCTTAACAACCTGGTGGAGATTATAAATAGACCCAATACCCCCAAGACTCTGCTTGAAAACACAGGTGTGACAGTGTGACTTCAGGTTTCCTTCTGCGCCACACTGACCTTTTATGTTGAACTGTGAAAAACTGTTCACGTTACGCTTTTCTTTTCTGTGTCCGTGTCCTGAAATAGCCATTACAATTGGTCGGCTGGGATATGTTTGTCCTCAGGAGGTGGCACCTATGCTGCCTCAGTTCATACGACCTTGGTGAGTTTGACTCCCACTAAAGACATTTGATTGTTTTGATCCTGATTTAAAATGCAGTTTTTCACAGCTCAAGTTATTCAAAGTTTTGTGTTTTACTCTAATTCAGGTGTCAGTCGCTCAGAAATATCAGGGATAATGAGGAGAAGGATTCTGCCTTCAGAGGCATCTGTTTAATGATTGGAGTAAATCCTGGAGGTGTGGTGCAGGTAACTGAGCAGTACTAACTTTCCATTTATTTTAAGCAAAAAAAAAATACATGTTGTTGCTTATGTTTCTGCCCTCAGTTATGCTGCATCTGTTTTCAATTCTTGGACCTCATAATAATTGACCTATAATTGTGTGCTCCACAATAGGCAAGAACACTTCGGAAGCTTGCCTGTGCATCGTTGTTGGCAAATGAATAGTCTTACTTATTCTGTTTGGTAACCCACTATGTGTTTGATACAGGACTTCATTTTCTTCTGCGATGCTGTGGCATCTTGGGTGAACCCAAAAGAAGACCTGAGGGACATGTTTTACAAGGTAACCATAACAAAAACAAACTATGGACAGTTTTTTTTTTTTTATTTTATCTTTCTCTGTTAAGGAAAGCGAAGGAGTCGCTGAATGTTAACATTAATGCAATCTGTTGCAGATCTTGCATGGCTTTAAGGACCAGGTTGGAGAGGAGAACTGGCAACAGTTCTGTGAGCAGTTTCCCCCACAGCTGAAGGAGCGGCTGTCGGCCTGCTATGGCGTTTAGATGCCCCTCCTCACTGACACAGGACACGCCTGTTAGGTACAGAATTTCCATGTTCATATTTGCCTCAATCTTTATTAAATGGTGGTGTGTATATAGCAGCATTCAGTAATGCATAATCCTTGTTCTAGGAAGAGATGCTGTATTTAGGTGTCTAGATATGATATTTTTGTAGCCCTGAAGACATTTGCAGAGTTCAGTGTGTTTGCTTAAGTGAAATCTGTTTGTTTTGTTCTGGACGTTTGGAGCGAAGCAGACATTCAAATACATTCAAAGTGACTCAAAGTTATATTCACTTTTGAGCAAGCAGTTTCGACTGGCAGGCTATGTTGATCAATGACCTTAGTTAAACATTAATGCAGCTGTTTCCTTTTTTATTTAGAAAACATATCCTGGATTAAGTGTCTTTGTAGTTTGCGTGAACACACCTTATCATTGCTTCTATGTAATTATAGGCATTTTGATGTAATGTTATTTTAGGGTGGTGTAGGTCCTAGATATAAATTGCATATGGGTTTTATTTATTTATTTATTTTTCTTCTCTTGCCTTAGTGGATAGGAGAATATCTTGAGCCAGTAATTGCATCATTTTTATATTTCCATCCTTTCTCCAGGTTGAATCTCCGGGAGGGTCACTGGGGGAACTCATCCATGTGTGTGTATTGCCCTGCTACTGGAGGGGGGAGGCTGGCACGACGATCATCCCTGCACCCTGTGTCTGTGTGAGGGAGGGTGGGAAGGGTGGGAGGGGGTTAGGGGAGCCAACCTCTGCATCAAACGCTGCGGTTTAGCGTCCCGTGCTCAGAGTAGGAATTTTAAATAAAAATGGAAGCAAAATGGGATCTAGGCTGGGATAGAGGGAGGGAGGGAACTCGTAGGCAGGGCTTGCCACCTGATAACTCCACTGCTCTCTTCTGCTGCGGGAGAGCATTATCGGGAGGGGGGAGGCTGGGTGGCACCAATGCACCCACCAATAGTACAGTCTAGTCTAAGCCCTGGCACCTCAGCTAGATGCCTATAGCACACAAGCGCATTCAGTAGACCGGCACACTCGTTAGACAAGCTTAAGGTGACCTGTTGCCTGGGTGGTATTTCTGTAATGCATACATAAGAAAACTACAATATCTTTTAAATGGTATTGGTTGACCACGTCAATACTAAAATGACTTTTAACCACAGGGATTGTTGGCTAGAGGTAAGGCACGAGATATTTATAACAATAGGGAGATAAGTACTAGCACCTTTTTAAAAATATGTGATCATTACCAGTAAGTACAGTGCATATTGTCTCGCTTTCAGGCTGTTTTGCATATTTCCAGGCTGTTGTCGTTGTAACTACTTTGCAGCTGGCACTTAAGGTTCATTATTCTCCTTGGCAAAATGTTTCGTGTTGACCTTTTTATATTTCTGCTGTAACCAGAACAACCTTCAGGAACTGTAATTCTAGTGCTCAATGTTTTTTTTTTTTTTTTTTTTTTTTTTTTTTTTTTTTTTTTTTTTTTTTTACTATTTAATTCTGAGCTTCTCACTATAGTATTAGCAGGCATAGCTTTATTTCTGTTAGGTCAGAGTGGATCAATGTTCCATCTTCTTTTTCAGCAGTAGTTTGTGAGCTGCATTTCGCATCTAGAAGTACTCCATTAAGAAACCATACTCCAGCCTGACCTTCCGGTAAACTAAGAGGTTGTGCCGCTAATGCTTTTAAAAGCACATGTTGTGAATTATATGTTAAGGTGTTGGAACCCGTTAAGGGGTTTTAATGCACTTTCTCTTATAAGGAATTTCACACAGTGATCCAGCAGGCTTGGTTAAAGGCGAGCTAGGCGTAACGACACAATTTCACAGCATAATAAACACGAGATGACTGCACACGGTGTTCTTCCACAAGCGTGTAAACCGTTTAACTGGTAGTCCCCTGTACTTGACACCTTTTATGTAACAACAGTAGACTGGTTCAAATATTTGATAAAGCCATGTGTAGGCATGTTGACGTGGATGATGAATGTGTAGTCTAAATTAAGTGGCAAGTCTAAAATCTTTTTCAGTTCTGATTAGTTAGTTTTACCCTGTGCACTGTGACTCAGCTTGTAGTTTAATGTAAAAGCAAACAGTGACTGACTTTAATGAAGAAAGGGTTTTTTTTTTTGTGTAGCCATGTTTAGGCAATATATGTTGAATTTAGATTTTTTTTTTTCTTTTGGCCATCTTTATAAGACAAACACAGGTATGAGATGCATATAAAGAATTACAAAGTTTCCAAGACAAAGCCAATAGTCAACACTTGCAGTTTGTTTACCATGTGTTTGCTGTATTAAGCGGATTTGACCGAGGCCTTATAGGATGCACACACTTGATCTTTCTCTGCACAATCCCACATATTTGGCTTTAATACCAAAAACATACAAAAAGCAGAGGTTGTTTATATATCGCCATAAAAGCAATAGCCATGTCTCGTCTAGACAGCACACTCTCGTGTCTTCAAGGTCCTCCAGGTTTGCATTGTCATATTCAAACTTGTAAAGTAAAACTGTAACATGCATGAAATGAGGACTCGGTGTGGTGCTTGTTTTTAATGTCTGTCTTCTGGATTTCACTTCCTGTGATGAGAATTTGACCACAACTGAGCCAGTAATAGGTGATTTTTGAAGTACCTTTTTTAAAATTTGCTTCTTCAATAATAGCATTGACAATCTAATTTCATCTATCTACTTTTTTTCAAACTGCTCCTTCCTCAGGACTCCAGAAAGAAGTAAATGACAAAGCACGTGTTTGATAGGCATTCTGATGTGGGGGGGATTACTCCAACTAATATAGGATTTTTGTGCAGGTTGTTTTCTACCTGTAATCCATGGTTAAGAAGCAATTAATGCTGAAGTACAGATTGTGAAGAACATCCTAATGTGCGGGTCAGCCAAATTGTTTGGAATCAAATAAATACTTTGCTGTTAGCTCCCTGTTAGAAGAAACAATTTGTATTAAAAAAAAAAAAGCAAAGCAAACTGTTTTCTGCAATATAATTTGTCCACATGTGCTTTTTTTTTTTGTTAATTTTTTAAAAATTATTTTATTTAGTTGTATTTTGTGTTTTATAAGCACAAAGGTTTATTTGGACTTTAAAAGTTTTTTTTTTAATTTTCTTTTTGTTTAAAGAATTTTGTTTGTTGTTTATCAACCAGTTCTGATGCGCATTATTTTTTTTTTATCAACCAATTCCAACAAGCAATTAAGATGGAAGCAGGGGAATGCATTTGAGCCTGTACTGTGTACTTTAGAAAACAAATCTGCTGAATGCTGTAGTGTTTTTTTTTTTGTTTGTTTTTTTTCTCCCCTCTTCCTCACTGTGGTGCAAACTCATTTATCTCATCACCTGTCTATTTTAATTCTGTGAAACGGGAAATAAATTCTTTTCTACCCATGGGGGAACAAGTGTGCCATCTCATTTCAGTAGAATAAATGTTTAACATGTGCATGTTACAGTTAGACTGATGTAATTTCTGATTATGAAATGGTTCATTTAAGATGTATGAAATGTTTCACTTTGAGACGGTAATTCAGTTGGGGAAAGCGCAGATGGACTTTTTTTCTGAAGCATAAAAGAAATTTCCATTAAAGTCCTACAAAAGTCAACACACATCTTTTCTTTTATTTTTTATGTTCTGTGATACTAGAATCTCATTTTTAGAATGTTTTAATGTTATTCTGTATGACCAAAACTTTTACACTAGTTGTGTTCACATTGATTTGTCTATGGCAGTAATTCCCCAGTCCAGTGCTGGAGGACCAGTGTCCATCTCAGTTTGTTGGTTTACTTAAGAGTATGTTCCAAAAAATGAAAATTTATACAAATAGAAAGAATACACCATGTGACCAAGTTTAGATTCCTGTTTTTGTGTTTAGTAGGGGGCAATGAATGCTAATGACCAGTAATTTGTACGCTGTTGATTTAAAGATTCATTTATGTGGATTTTTTCTGGATTCTGTAACTGAGCTTTTTTTTTTTTTAAGGAAGAGCTGTACAACTGCACGTTTCATGCTGTTATCTAATCACCCGATCATGTGGTAGCAGCACAATGCCCAAAGAAAGTTTACAGTTTAAGGGTGTGTGCATTCTCACACAGTCTCTAGACTTTCCACAACTTTTAAAGAAGGATTTTTAAATGGAATCTGTTCTCTAATTTCCATGATGTTTTCTGTTTTAAGCCTGATGCTCGGGCATCCCACTGACTGGTCGGGTTCTAACTGGTTTTCAATAAGGAAACTATAAAACATGGACTTCATAATGTCAAAAGTCACGCAAGGGTCGATATAAGGGTCGGGGCAGCTGTGGCTCAGTCGGTAGAGCGGGTTGTCCACTCATCCACTAATCGTTGGGTTGGCGGTTCGAATCCCGGCCCGGGTGACTCCACATGCCGAAGTGTCCTTGGGCAAGACACTGAACCCTAAGTTGCCCCCAATGGCAAGCTGGCAGCTGCCCCCAATGGCAAGCTCTGCTCCCATTGGTGTGTGAATGTGCTCTCATTAGTAAGTTGCTTGTAAATGTAAAAATGATATATCTGTAAAGCTGCTTTGAGACAATGTACCATTGTAAAAAAGCGCTATACAAATTGATAATTATTATATAGAGGTGAAAGGGTAAATATATAGAGGTGAAAAATGGAAAACGTCTCTTGGATAAGTAAACTGTCTGAACAGCTTCAGTGCACCTCGACATAGATGATACACGCCTCTGAAGCTGTACTGGAGACATGAGCTCATTAAATACAAATGTGTTTTGATCATGGTGATTGAGAGAGCCGTCTAACCCGTCGCTCCTGTAGAGAGGCATGAGAGCCCTCGTGACCTGCGAACGGGGGCGTGGTCTTTCTGGACGAGACCACGCCCATCACGATAGAAACGTGTCACCACGCCTTAAAGGTGCTCTGTCCGAATGACGTATTAATATACATTGACAAACCATGGCAGCAAAAATGATTCCTGCAGAATCACACATCCACACAGCACTTTGTAGTTTTAATTCGTCACTAGTTTTTATGCTGTAACGCTTTCTTTTTAATTGTATTACTGTAATACTCTACAGGAGGGGCGGCTGTGGCTCAGTCGGTAGGGCGGGTTGTCCACTAATCCACTAATCGTAGGGTTGATGGTTCGAATCCCGGCCCGGGTGATCCCATGCCGAAGTGTCCTTGGGCAAGACACTGAACCCTAAGTTGCCCCCGATGGCAAGCTAGCACCTTGCATGCAGCTCTGCTACCATTGGTGTGTGAGTGTGCTCTCATTACTAAGTCGCTTAAAAATGTAAAAATGATATTTCTGTAAAGCTGCTTTGAGACAATGTACCATTGTAAAAAAGCGCTATACAAATTGATAAATTAATACACGGACATTGAGTTGGCCAATCTTTTGCGCATGCGCAGTGTGGTTTTGCGCGGCCAGCCTGAATGCTCTCTTCAGCCTTCGAGAAGCTGCGGGAACTATGGCGAGCTTTTATATACGGCGCTTTTTACTTTGTAGCCGCGCGACATGTGCTTGGAAGATTGTTACATGATGGTGCTGAATATTAGGCCAAATAAGACCACTGTCTATATTTCATACATCTGTGTGTTTTTCTGTCTAGTCAGCTAGCATGCTAACCCATGACTAGCTCCATCAGTTTGCGACGTAGCGGTGAATTTGATGAGCTGTGCGGGAACTGAATCATCAGCGCAGCAGCAAGAAGCACCGGGTGAGTGATGGAATGCGTTCATCTCCAGTGCATTAGGAGTTCGCTTGTTACTCTGCTTGCTAGCTGTGGAGTTGGAGTTGAAGTGCTAGCTAGTTGCTTGTGTTTTGACCGCAGTGTTTGTTTTGTGTCCGGTGTTTACACATTAACTAGATACCGTTATCTCCTGTTCTTCCTGCAGGTTTCAGCTGTGGAGTGTGTTTGTGTTTTAACAGTTTGACAACATGGCTGGTGGCATTACAGAGACAGGAGAGCCATACTCACCTTTTGTAAGTGTTTCCCTGAAGCTACGTGACTTTCTAGAAGTTTTAAAATTCTGAAAAAAAAAGCCACGTAACTCCCTGTCCTTCTCCTCAGTGTACTTTGTTTTTATGTACAGGATGTCTGTCAGTATTTTATGTTTATTGCGTGTAGTACATCCAAGAGTTGTAGGCAAGACACATGGAGAGGGTGAATAGGGCTTCTTTTTCTTTTCTTTTCTTTTTTTAAACTAAATATCAAGTGTCATTTCTTATTTTATTTTTTAAATCCTTGAAATACCATGCACTGTTATAGAAAATGGCAATTTTCTTTAAATATCAAACCTAACCATCCAACAGTAATCGATATTTTAGGACATTCCCCTTGTAATATCCCTCTAATTAAGGATAGTAATGGAAATGTAAATTTTTTTTCATCTACAAACTGACATTTTTGTTTCCTCATATCGAATGAAACTGATTTTGAGAAGAAAATAAAACACTTTTCAAATGAGTTTTTCTCATCTAGTAGATCTAGATCTAGGAGTGATGTGTGGTTCATGAAAGATTCGTGAACGAATCTTTAATATGACTCGGGAACAACGGGTTGTCTCGAAGAGTGATTCGTTCATTTTGAACGAATCTTTAATATGACTCGGGACCAACGGGTTGTCTCTGAGAGTGATTCGTTCATTTTGAACGAATCTTTAATATGACTCGGGAACAACGGGTTGTCTCGGAGAGTGATTCGTTCATTTTTGACCGCGCATGCACAGCTACATCCCAGGAGGTTCTGTACAGGAAACAGAAATGATTTGTTCATCTTTCGAGTCTTCGGGTTCGAGTCGTTCGTTCATCAAGTCACAGCACCACTGTATTCAGCTCATGGGGCGGTCATGGGATGAACGAACGATTCGAACCCACAGACTCAAGACGTGGACAAATCATTTCTGTTTCTGGAGAACAGACGTGACGAATATGACGTGACAGAACGACTTGGATCGGGAGGTGAGGTGAACTAATAGACTGCATCGCCTGAAAACCTAATGCTAAACTATTAATTAATCATTTCTGCTGATCATTAATTGGCCTTCACTGCATTAGTCTTATAGTTTTTTTGTTCCAAGTACTAGATGTGTTGGGGAATTTAACATGTAACATTTTAATTATATTCTGCTGAAATAAATGAAATGACTCAAAAACAATTAGTTCGTTTTGCTGAACAAGATTCAAAGATCCAAGTCAGTAAAATGATCCGAACTTCCCATCAGTACAGGAAACAAGCTTTACGTGGATATATCAAATTGATTGTGTTGAGCAGGCGGAGCTCAAGCCTTCTTCAATAGCCTTATTCAGATTGGATTAGGTTATCAGGGAGTCACCTGTAATATTTTTTAATTTTTTTTATACACGGTTCCTCAGTGATCAAACTCTCCCATCCTGATGGCAATAATGTTACCACGGGAGAAGTGAATTTCTAGCGGGTTGTATTTTCTACGAACTTGGATGTTTGTGTCACTTGGTCATATGGTCACACTTCATTCACAACATGGTGGGCGAAGAGGCACTGGAGTAGAGAAGAGATGCTAGCTCTTATTTTGATTTTGGGTGAAGCAAAGTTCCAGCAACAATTTAAAAATATAATAATCTCAATGTATACTAGAAGCATCCATGTTTTGTTTTGCGACTCAGGACGTGTTTAATATCTGCGGAATGTGGCACTGATACACACACTGCGAGATTAAATATGACAAGCAGTCAAATGTTTTTTCTTTTTTCTTTTCAACACAAGGTGACCTGCATAGAAAGTTACAGAAATGTGAATCCAGACAGGACTCAAATGATCAGACAACTGTCAAGTTTGTTGGAAAAACAGTATGTAATTCTGCCTGTAATTTTATCAGCCGAGGACAGACAAAAACAAATAAAGCAGACTAGACAGAAATAAATTCACAGAGGAGCTTCTGCAGAATAGGAAGTTTACACACAGGGCCATGTGTAAATTTAATTCCGTCTGAATAGGTCTAAAGGGGTTAAGTTTCAGATTCAAATGCGGTGGCCACGACTGGATAAACAGTGAAGTAAACATTTTTCTGTTGAGTTTTTAGATATATTTAGGGAGATTTTGCTGTTTTCTAGCCATGTCCAAAAGCATAGTATCCTCATAGATTCTAATTCTTACACTGCAGCTAGAGATCTGTCTAACTGGCAGAAAGAGCAATCTATAGAAAATCTATAAAATGTGTTTTTTTTTTTTTTTTTTTTTTTTTTTTTTTTTTTAAATTGGTAGAACTCAAAGTTTAATACCTTTTTGATAATGGTGGGTTTTCCCACCACTGTTACCAAAAAGGTTCACAGATAATTATTTTATGATTTTGTAGAGAATAGGGTGTTACTATAACATCAGTTCTTTGTCTTGT
>JAFFST010045152.1:202835-215048 GCA_022414735.1 Noturus placidus
ATATATTCTGTGTTTCACAGTCATATTGAAAAGAACATTTTATAAAGTTGTTTTATTTAATCCAGTAAATAATTGCATACTTAAGTCACTGGGAGTTCAGTCTCATCGTGTTTGCTCTGTTCTTCTTTGTTTATTCACAGTTATATGACCACTACGTTTGTGATCGAGGCCATGGCTGCAGCTAATGCCCAGCTACGCTGGAAGAGGAGAGAGCAGGAAGAGGTGTGCGAGTGATGCCTGATACAGCAAATGCAGCCTGGACCGTTTCTTTCACTCGTACACATACACATTTTGTCATCCACACTGTTTTCAGCTCTTTATAGTTCTCTCTAGATCTCTCTTGATCTTACAGGAAGTGCTCTGGGCTCTAATGCCAAAGTACTGACTTTGGCATTAGAGCCCAGAGTGCACTTCCTGTTCCAATATTAACATGAGCTCTGTCCTTGCCAGGTATGCTTCATTGCAAATTTTTTTTAGTAGCTATGTTTTGTGTGTGGGGCTTTCCTCGACAGATTGAGGTTGAGGAGCATGCTTCAGTGTAGGACACTTCAAAACACTGTTGTCTAAATCGCCGGCAACAAAAGTGATTACACCCCTAAGTGAAAATGTCCAAATTGGCCAAAAGTGTCAATATTTTGGCTGCCATTATTTTCTAGCACTGCCTTAACTCTCTTGGGCATGGAGTTCACCAGAGCTACACAGGTTGCCACTGGAGTTCTCTTCCACGCCTCCATGATGACATCACGGAGCTGGTGATGTCACGGAGCTTAGAGATCTTGTGCTCCTCCACGTTCCGTTTGAAGATGCCCCACAGATGCTTAATAGGGTTTAGGTCTGGAGACATGCTTGGGCAGTACTTTAGCAAGACAGTGGTTCTAAATGGTAAATGGCGCACTTCTCATTCATCCATTCACACACACTCATACACAAATGGTAGCAAAGCTGCCATGCAAGGTGCTAACTTGCCATCGGGGCAACTTGGGGTTCAGTGTTTTGTCCAAGGACACTTCGGCATGTGTAGCCATCCGGGCCGGGATTCGAACCGCCAACCCTACGATTATTGGATTTGGACAACCCGACTGAGCCATGTCTTGGAGGTGTGTTTGGGGTTGTAATCATGCTGGAATACTGCCCTGCGGCCCAGTCTCCAAAGGGAGGAAATCATGCTCTGCTTTAGTATGTCACAGCACATGTTTGCATTCATGGTTCCCTCAATGAACTGTAGCTCCCCAGTGCCGGCCGCACTCATGCAGCCCCAGACCATGACACTCCCACCAACATGCTTGACTGTAGGCAAGACACACTTGTCTTTGTACTCCTCACCTGGTTGTTGCCACACACGATGACACCATCTGAACCAAGTAAGTTTATCTTGGTCTCATCAGACCACAGGACATTGATCCAGAAATCCATGTCCTTAGTCTGCTCGTCTTCCGCAAACTGTTTGCGGGATTTCTTGTGCATCATCTTTAGAAGAGGCTTCCTTCTGGGACGACAGCCATGCAGACCAATTTGATGCAGTGTACGGTGTATGATCTGAGCACTGACAGGCTGACCTCCCACCCCTTCAACCTCTGCAGCAGTGCTGGCAGCACTCATACGTCTATTTCCCAAAGACAACCTCTGGATATGACTCTGAGCATATGCACTAAACTTCTTTGGTCGACCATGGCGAGGCCTGTTCCATGGAGTGGAACCTGTCCTATTAAACCGCTGAATGGTCTTGGCCACCATGCTGCACCTCAGTGTCAGGGTTTTGGCAATTTTCTTATAGCCTAGACCATCTTTATTTAGAGCAACAATTCTTTTTTTTTTTTTTTTGTTTTTTTTTTTTTTTTTTCCCAGATCCTCAGAGTTCTTTGCCATGAGGTGCCATGTTGAACTTCCAGTGATCAGTATGAGGGAGTGTGACAGTAATGACACCAAATTTAACACACCTGCTCCCCATTCACACCTGAGATCTTGTAACACTAACAAATCACATGACCCCTGGGAGGGAAAATGGCTAATTGGGCCCAATTTGTACATGTTCACTTAGGGGTGTACTCACTGTAGTTGCCAGTGGTTTAGACATTAATGTGTGTGTGTGGAGTTATTTTGAGGGGACAGTAAATTGACACTGTTACACAAGCTGTACACTCACTACTTTACATTGTAGCAAAGTGTCATTTCTTCAATGTCACATGAAAAAATAAAAATCAAATATTTACAAAAATGTGAGGTGTACTCACTTTTGTGAGATACTGTATATGTATATCTACTGGGATGATGCTAGTACATGCTAGCTTTATGTAATGTCTTATAGTCTGGAGCCATTATTGAATTTTCTCTGTGTGATATAACGTAGATAACAAATGAACTAACATTACTTAGCAAGCAACACATCATACCATGCTACCCTTCACATATTTATTAGGTTAAGTAAAATGAGGAAAATGAATTCACTCTTGGGAAAATGTATCAGATACCCTACTTCCAAAAGTCTTCTTGTTTGGAACCTTTCTGATAAGGAAACATTGTAGGGTCCTACATATTATCTTTTGGTGTACAACTCGCATAAGAACAACCCATAAGTTTGTATTCAACAGTTGCTTACAGTCAGGTGACAAATGAAAAGGAAACTCATTATGCTGTGCAGGTATTTTGTTTTATGGTTTGTATATACATGTACATTTCAAAGGAAGAGTTACTGTATAAATACAAAGGGGCGTCTGTGGTTCAGGTAGTAGAGCGGGTTGTCCACTAATTGTAGGGTTGGTGGTTCAATTCCCAGCCCACATGACTCCACATGCCGAAGTGTCCTTGGGCAAAACACTGAACCCCAAGTTGCTCCCGATGGCAAGTTAGCGCCTTGCATGGCAGCTCTGATACCATTGGTGTGTGGGTGAATGAGACAGAGTGTAAAAGCGCTTTGAATAAAAGTGCTATATAAGTGCGCCATTTACCAAGTTCTTCTAACTGATGGTCTTTATCCAACGATGAAGCATTTCTACCCTGATGGGAATATGAAATTTGAAATCATACGCTATGACCTTCACGGTCATCAGATCGCAGACCAGTTGGACCCATGTGTCTCGATCCTCATGAAAAAATGGAAATGATTCAAAATGATACATACCTCATTTCTGTAGGTGAATGTCTTGCGGGATTCAGTTGTTTCTTTTTCTCACCAGGTCAACAGCAGTGACTCTAGTATATCTGACTACTCGGATGATGAGGTCACCTGCAGGGGGCGCTCAGATCCTGTGGAGACTCGACCAATTCTCTCCATTCGTGAGTATTTGGCTTATTTGTAACCTTCACGTCCTGCTGTGTGCGTATAGGTACATTGGCATTGAAATTTTGTTTGTTTTTGTTTAATCATCGAGAGCGTGTAGGGTCAGTGGATCACTTTGATATTGTGGAGAGAGTTGAGATGGGACAAATGGCCTCCATGTTTTTCAATAAAGGTAAGAATTGTTTATGCTTAAACACATTTTCCACACATTTACATTTAATACATTTGGCAGACAGCCTAATCCACCGCAACTTGCATTTCTCTCAAACGGCCTGAGTGCTCTGGGTTTCTGGAGTTCACCGAGAAGGCTGAGAATTTTTATTGTATCCAACACAACAGAGAATCTGAAATAACTGAACTTTTTCACCTTGATTATTTTTGAGGACACTGGGGGAAGAAAAAAAAAGAGAAAAAGAATCAGTAATTTACAATTGTAAAACGAGGTGCTGGCAGAGGTGAGCAGGAACTTTGGCCTGTGCGTTCGAGTCACCGCGTCATGTTCCCAGCTGCATGTACAGGTTCAAGGAATATAGTGTCACTTTTGGTATGATTGACTGCAGGTTAGTGACTAGATCTGGTAGATTAAAATTTTGATGAAGGAAAAAAAAAGTCCTGCTTCTCCATGTTCTCTATTTTTCTGTTTGTAATATTACATTTACGCTCATTCTTTTGGCACATGCTTTTAGGCAAAGATGAAGATTAAGGGTCTTGCTCAAGAGCCCAGCAGTGGCAGCTTGGTGGTATTGGGATTTGAACTTTCCAGAGCCCTAACTGCCAAGTCAGCATTACCCCACTGCTCACAGTGTGCAAAAAATTTTTTCTTTGAGTTTCAGTTTCACTTCTGTCTTTCTTGAGTCAACGCGGTCTGATTGTGGGATCTATAGATAGATGGCGTATCTTACTTCAAATGCTTTTGATTGTCTGTGAAATCCTTCCTTTACCTTTCTCTCAATATACAGATGAATTTTTAAGACTTTTCCTTCCAGAGTGATTAATTTTGACATTGCTTTAATGTAAAAAGCAGCAGGTTTTCCTTAACGCAGTCAGAGATAAACCGGATTAGGAAAAAATAGTCACTTGGGTCTGTGGATTGAGGGCTGCGGTGATTAGTCTGAATAATCCATAATGTCAGTTATGAAAAATGAGCTTTGGATTTGTATATTTGATGTTGTGCTTGTTAATGTGTGCAAAACTGTTCAGGCCCAACACTGAGGCAGTTTTAAAAGAACAAACACACACACACACAGGATTTCACTTGCAACATGCAGCTTCTTACTCCAGTAATAATAAGCTGAACAGAGCCATCAGACCACATGTGGAAAAGAGTTTTATGTCTTTATGCCAACCTCGTGTGAACAGGACCACGTGTGCAAGTGCCTCGATCTATTTTTCTGTGTCTTTCTCTTTCTCTTGCTCTCTTTCTGTCTGTCTCTCTTTCTGTCTCTCTCTTAGTCACTCATGCTCTATCTCTTTTTGTTTCTCTGTCTCTCTCTCTCTCTCTCGCTCTCTTGGTCTTGTTGGCAGTTTCTGTCTGTATCTCGGAAGTTCATTCCACCACTGAGGGACAGTTAGTGTGAAGATTCTGGAAAGGGACCTTGAGCCATGCTGAGGCACTTCTAAGAGTCGATCATTAACCAATCGCAGGTTGCTTGAGGGAACATAAACCTCAAGGAGAGTGTTGAGGTAGGAGGGTGCTGATCCAGACAAAGCCTTGAACTTGATATGGGAAGCTACAGGAAGTCAGTGGAGGGAGATGAAGAGGGTTGTGACATGTTCTTTTGGGCTGGTTGAAGATGAGGTATACTGCTGCATTTTGACAAAGAATAATAATATTATTTAGAAAAGTAACAAGATGATAAATTACAGTTCTGTGAAAAAGTATTTGATTTATTCTGTTTTTGTGTATCTCATACGTAATAGGTTTAAGTCTTTATACGAAATACAACTTTAAAAAAAAGGCAACCTGTGTAAACAACACAACACTTTTAATTTATTAAAATACTCCAAACAGGTTTGAGGATCATCAAGGTGTGTTTTGACAATTCAGTCAAGCTTAATGTTCTTCTGGGTTAGCAGTGGTTTTCACCTCTGCACTCTTCAATGGATGATATTTTTGCCCGGTGTCTTTCTGATCATGGCTTCATGAACCTTTATTGATGCAGGAGAGGCCTGTAGGTCCTATGATGTTGTCTTTGGTTCTTTTGTGACTTCCTGGATGAGTAGTTGCTGTGCTCTTGGAGGAACGTTAGAAGGTCGGTCATTTCTGGGAAAGTTTGTTACTGTGATGAGTTTTTCCATTTGGAGATAATGGCACTCACTGTGGTTCTGTGGAGACTGATGTATTTCAATCACCTTCTTAATAATTTCTGGAAGTTCTTTCAAGACCTTTGAACCAACTTCATGCTGTTGGAAAAGTTCTGTTTAATTTTTGATTTGATTGAACAGGGTTTGCAGTAATCAGGCCTGGTTGTGTCTAGTCCCGCTGATTTCCATTTTGAATGCAGTTTCATAGATTTGGGGAGTTATTAACTATGGGGGCAATTACATTTTCACGCAGTTGGTATTGGATAACTGTTTCTGTTTCAATAATTAATGGTTATTTAAAAACTGTATTTTGTGTTTACTCTGGTTGCCTTTGTTTCATCTTAGATTTTGTTTTAATTTCTGAAACAATTTAGTATGAGAACTACACAAACTCAGAAGAGATCAGAACTCAAATACTTTTTCACAGCACTATACGTTTGTTGTTCTCACAGTTTTGCTTTACATTACTGGAGGAATAATAATTGAAAAATGATTTGTTACAGCTGCTCTCATTTACAAGCCATATTTAAGCCAGTTAACCAGTTTTATCAAATAATTGAATATTAAAATATTACTTTTTGCAGCTCTGCTACAGTTTATCAGCAGATATCTACAAAAAAGTGTGCCATGACAATGACTTTGTTTTTCACATTTTAGTTTTGTGTTAAACAAGCGATACACACCTTAAGATGTGGAGTAACATTTAAAACAATTTATTTTAAGTGTTAAACCTTTGTTTTAAATCACAGTAGGTCCTGAAGGTCACTCATGGCCTCTGTTTTCCTCCTAATTTTAGTAGTACCGAGAAGAACTCTCAGCTGCTAATGGGATGTAATTAAAGAGGGTTAAATTGCCTTCGGTGGTAATTAAAGACTCGCACACCATTGGTGCTTAATTTAATCTTTTATCTGCACCGGTGTGGGAAAGGTGCAGGTAGAGATTGAAAGCTGGGATAATGGAAATCTTAATTAGAAACAGAATGACCTTCACCTTGAGGTCCAGATTGCAGTCTGTTTTGAAGGTGTTCTATTTTCACCGCAGATCCAGAAGTTTGGCTTCCTTTCATTTTATTATGATAGTCCTGTTAGCCAGCAGCTGACTCGGCACTCTGGTACAGCCATGTAATACCTCACCAGCATTGCTCTTGGCATCTTTGCAAGAAAGTCAGATATTTGCAATGCCTGGATACAGGCCTTATTGTTTCCTTCTGATTGTAAATATCATCCACTAGGTGGTGCAGTTGTTTCACACTTGAATTCCCCGACACACACACACCACACACACCCTCCACAACCTGTCTGTATTATTCTTCTGAAGTGTTGAAATAGCTCCCTATGCTAACCTTTCCTCATGCTGGATAGAGTGAACTGACCGCTTCATCCTCACCTAGGTGCCCAAGCACGACAGTATTGATTGTCCAAGGAGATAAAACCTTTTCCAGTAGATCCAGGTTCAAATTATTTAACCATGAATGACCTGGAAAGACGCTCAGCCTGCTGCAAAACAAAATCCGAGTGTTGTCTTCCATGTGCTTTATGCAGTAGCTCCAGAAATCATGGCAGCACTCATTAGTCTCCCTAAAGATGTGCTAGAGGCAGTCTCCATTATAGGTGCATCAAGATCTATCCCCTAGCTAGGGACTGTAGGTAAAATCAAATGGGCAATTTCACTGCACCATAGAGAGCAATTGTGGCAGGCCTTAATTTCAGAGGGACGGTATGTAGTTTTTCACCTCATAGAGAAGTTGTATGGTGTGTATATATCATGTGTGTGCACCTTTATTGTGAGAAGAAAAGTACTTATGGTCTCAGTGAATTAATGGACCTTTTATATAAGGCTAAGACTGTTGGACTGTGTTGGAGCCCCTCATGATAAAGGGTCGAGCAGAGAAAGACAATCAGATGGTCACTTGATCCTGAACGGCCTCAGACTGTAGGAGTTAATGATGTGATGCTGTAGGCCCAACGACTTCGGCTTCTCCCTGACTCGAAACTAAACTGAGGAAATTCTCAACACAGATACGTGTCTTTCTCTTTTCACTTAAGCTTTTCCTTGACTGCATGTTTTCCTTATGTTTCACTTCCTCCGCTTATGCTTCTACTTCTGTTGCAGAATCTGAAAAACAAAATAACATCCCTGAGATTAGTTTTTCACGACCGTGCCTGTAAGAAAATATTTATAACAAAATAAAATAAAAAATCGAATTCATTCATTGCATTCAAACAGCTGTAACATGGCATGAGTGAGTTTGATTCAGACATCCGCGAAGAACAGATGTGTTCACATTTTCATGAATTTTTATACAGAATGCTACAATAATGACAGTTCTATATGTTAACATAATTTCTTATTAAATCAATTCCCTATTATTCTAGTATCTGTTTTAACATACTGCTAGTTGAGACAGTACATAAAAAAAGTGATGGCAACTAAAAGTTTGAGACTCTTTTAGAGCATCCATCATTTCATGTTTGCCATAAATGTTTTTTTTTTACCCGCAAACATGGATGACTAAATACAGTGAGTATCATAAATAAATACATATTACTACATACTACAATACATAATATAAATACAGGGTGTCCCAAAAGTCTCCATACATATGGGGACTATGTATTCCAGCACCACGTTGGTCGTGCCTTCCTCATCGGATGTTTGTGGACGTCTGTTCACGGGTTGATCCGTAACAATTCCAGTCTTTTTGAATTTGTTAATAGGTTTGGAAACAGTGTGATGTGCTTGCCATGTTTCATGTTAAAGTCCATCTCTACCTTGCGACAGCTTCGAACCAGCCATGATAATGGTTTCAATATGTTCTTCTTTTGTCAAAGACATTCTTAAAGGTTGGAAAACATTTTGGTAAAAAGTGTTAATTTCCTCCATGTATGGAGACTTTTGGGACACATTGTTCAGTATCCAGACGGGATTAAAATGATCAGACGGCCGTTGTTGAGGACTCTGGATGAAATTTCGCTTAAGAGAGGAGGAAGAAAAACATCACCAATCCAGATGGAAATAAAATCAAGCTTTAGCACCGTCAAATGATGGTCCCGTCCAAACAGGACCTAAGACGAGCCTTCTCGTGAGATTGTATCTTTGTGAAGGAGCTGTGCGTTTTAGTGAAGGGTCTTATTGAGCCTGTATCTGAAAGAAAGAAAGAACAGAGGTGCCGACAGCAGTTTTGGGTTTTTTTTTTTTCTTCTGTGTTGGTTTGCTGTGTGTATATAATTTTCCTGTCGACAATGACAGGCCAGTTGAAAATCATATATTTGGAAGTCGATTTGGAAGTCGATCCCGCCTTCTCTTTGAAAGCTCAAGACCAGATTACTAACTGCTTTTCTACAAATGGTGCCTCTTGCATTGGAAAACCCTGCATGTTAAAATTTGTTGTTGTCTCATGCAAATTGTTAAACATTATCTGTATATAATGAAATGGATTCTTTAGAAGAGGCTTACAAAGTGGATGCTATGAATTGTAGCAATCTCGCATTAGATTTGGATATGCCACAAGGTGGATTAGTATCCATAGTTTCTTGCTCCTATAATGTGATTGTGTTGCGCGAGTGGTACAAATATCTGGGTGAAGATTTGCTTGTTCCATGTTTATTCACGTCTGTCTGAAGGTGGTAGTTTTATGACAAAGAAGACATGTGGATATTTTATTAGAGATAAGAACTTGATGCCGGTTGAATGTTTTTTCCACTTTTCCCTCTGTGTTGTCTTCATATGGAAAAATACTGATTATACTGAACCCAGTACTGGTCGTCATCTTTAAGACCTCTGCGTGGCTTTCCTGTCATTTACATGGAAAGCTTACATACTTCTACAATATTGAAAAGACCAGTTGCATTGAACAGTGACAAATAAACAGGGCTTCGCTATCGAAATATAACCAAAGTTTATGCCTTATAAAGATTTAACATTCAAGCCCCAATTGCAGTTTCTTGAAATAAAGTCTTTACCTATTGATGCCTTTTTAGTCTCTTATCGTTAATCTTAATGCAGTGTGACACTGAGAGAGCTGTATAAACTAATTGGCTTAAATGGCTTAAAATGAATCTGTTTAAACAGCACCTCTTGCTCTTGAAATTTTTTTTTTTTTTTTTTTTTTTTTTTTTTTTTTTTTTTTTGAAACTCTAAAATATTTGGTACCAGTTGTGTATTAAGACATTCATGAAAATATCTCATGTCCAGAATGGTTTAATGCACATTCAACAGCTATGTAATGACTATGGATTACAATATGGTGTGTGACTTGGCAAGTTAGACTTCATTCCCCCCCCCTTCACTCATCTTAAATGATTGGTAGGACACAGGTGGCAGCATTGCCCTTTTTTCCTCCATCAAAAGCTGCATCTATTACACCTGTAAAAAGGCTATAATGTAAGAGTTTTAATTTAGCATTAATGGACTGAAAGCTCTAATTTGCCTGGCACTAATGAATGAGCTGATGAGGCCAGCAGTGCTGTTGGAGATCCTCACGAGCTCGAGTACTTGATGGATGTCTGATAGTGAGTTCGTCTCCTGTTCTACAGCTTTCAGTGTCTTGGCTTGGCAAGACTGCACCCACTGCGAGGGTGGGATGGATGGATGGATGGATGGATGGATGGAGGCAGCGAGGGCCAGTAATACATGAGGAAGAGAAGAGCAAAGGCGAGCTTATCCTAAAGTCATTACTTTCTTAATTAGGATGATTAATATTCCCAGTAGTGAAGAAAGATTGCACTATGGTGAAGCAATTTTATGGGAGAGGTTATATTTTTTGAAATTGAATATATTTGGGCACTAGCTGCCTGTTGGGTCTCAAAATAAATTCCACTGGGTTGGACTGCTCAGGATGAGAAGATCAAAGAGGGGTGATTTATGCTGGCGCTGTACAAAGGTTATAGCTACAAGTTCAATTTGGTGAGTGGTTGGTGTCAGGGAAGATACCTAATACAGATATCTACACACACTGCTTGTAAAACTTAAAAAGAACCCTTACAGTATGCAGCTGTACTAAATGTTAAACATCATGATTTTCTTCAGAAACTTGGTTGGATCAAGTTTTGCTTCATTATCCCTATCAAATCAAGAAGATCCAGAATTTTGGTGAGTGTTCAGACGCATGATGTCTGTTCCTGGCCATGCATATATTATAACCACATTTTATATTTGTCAATGTAGTCTCTGCCTGACATGCTTCACCCAGGGACTATCTGATGTAAACGCCACGCTTGACCAGAACTTTGAACTGTCTGTGATGACTGTGAGTTTTTGCGGAATCACAGTGAGTGATTGATTGGTTTGGAAAAGTCCATTCTACAGTATAGTCGTTTGCAATGTCAATCAACTGGGGCTGCTGTGGCTTAGTTGGTAGGGCGGGTTGTCCACTAATCTTAAGGTAGGAGGTTCGATTCCCGGCCCACATGACACTGGGCAAGACACTGAACCCCAAGTTGCTCCCGATGGCAAGTTAGCGCCTTGCATGACAGCTCTGCTACCATTGGTGTGTGTGTGAATGGGTGAATGAGACACAGTGTAAAGCACTTTGGATAAAAGTGCTATAAGTGCAGACCATTTAACTGGCCTCCTTTGTGAAATTAAGCAGGTTCTGGTGAATTACCCGTCTGGCTGGCTGTGAATGTTAACCTGTGGATTAATATTGTGTTCCGTGTTTGTTTGTTGTTACTCTGCAGTTGGCGTTAATATGTTCTACATCTGCATCATCGTATACCTGTATGGAGACTTGGCCATCTATGCCGCTGCTGTGCCCGTGTCCTTGATGGAAGTGGCCTGGTGAGTTCAGCCAATTTCTTACACTCCCCTGCCTACCTTTGCAAGTATGACTCAGCCTCACTGGGCATTTATGACTACCTCCTGTGGCTCTTCACATTTGACCTTTGTTTGGCTTCCAGACACATTTTTACTGCACAGAAACTCGTAGTTCAAAATCCTATAAATAAAATGCTCTAAAGGAACTAGCCTAAGGTGGCACGTTTCAAGTCTCCTTCTTATGAAGGAGTCACCCTACCCTTGGGTGATCCTGATCCTCACCTTCTTGGAGAAGAAAGGCAAAATGAAGATGATGGACTGTTGAGAAGAGAGAGGGGGAACTGGGAATAGGATTGATTACTGGCAGATGTATGCGATTCTTGGAATGCAAGGATGTGCTGGTTGTTGGTTATACCGATACCGAAATGAGCATTTGTACTTTCTAAACAATAATTAAGTGTAATGGAAATTTTTTTATTTAGCTCTATTAATCTATCAGAGAGTGTGATAAATAAAACTTTGTGTAATGTGCCTTGAATTGCACCTTGACTCATGCGCAAAATATAGTCCCTGGTGACTTGCAGAGCTGAAGTGCTCTTGAAATACATTTGTGTGCATGCATTTCATGGCACCTTGCACACGTTTTTAATGAATATGCTTGCTGATAATGCTCACCAAAGACAGTTTCAAGTCGGTTGAGTAAGAGGTTGACTGACTGTATCAAAAGCAGTGTTATTACCAACTACAGAGGTCGTGATGCTGCAACAGGAGACCTGAGTGTGATGCTAGCAGAAGAGCTAAATTGCTTCTTTGCTCGCTTTGAAAGATCACAACAGCAGCACTCATCTGCTCCAGCCTTGCCTCCACCACCATCAAGC
>JAFFST010045152.1:230313-250035 GCA_022414735.1 Noturus placidus
AGGGGGGCAATCACTTTTTCACACAGGGCCATGATGGTTTGGATTTTTTTTTCACCTTTAGTAATAAACACCTTCATTTACAAATTGCATTTTGTGTTTAGTTGTGTTGTCCTTGACTATTGTTTAAATTGGTTTGATGTTCCGAAACACTTAAGTGTGACAAACATGCAAAGGAACAGGAAATGAGGAAGGGGGCAGACACTTTTTCACACCACTGTACATGCAGACGTAGCTCTGTTTGTATTGTGTTTGATGCTAGACTGCTGAATACACTCTTGCCTTCAGCTTGGTCCATAGCACGATTTAGCCGGGGCTTCTGTACACACAGGGTGCTCTGGGCCTCAGTGGCTCTGGGATGGCAGTCTCAGCTGGACCACGACGGTGCAGATGGTTTAGTGGAGATTATCTCAGCAGAAGGAGTGGTTTGTGTAGTGTCCTGTAGGCAGAGAAAGCTCTCTCCAGGCCATAGCAAGACACTTGCTGACTCACACATACATGACAATGTAGTAGAGCGGTGCTGACGACTGAACGTTGACCTCTCAACTTTACCTTCAGCAAGGCTCCTTGCTCGTGATGTCCTATGAAGGCAATGTGTGTTATTGTAATTTATTATTATTGTCATTAGTCTGTGTTTTATTTGATCAATGCCATTTAAATTCCTGGTGGTTTTCAGTTTCCAGCAAATGAAGCCTCCATGCAAATGAAGCAAAATTAAATCCAGACCTTGCATGTACATTTCTCAGGGTAGGAAAGATGCCTGCTGGGTACATTATTGTTCTCCATTAAGTGAAGCAGGCTATCCGGTCCAAGGACATTGTAGAGTGATGCAACGCTTTTGCTTGTTGGGTGGCCAACTGTGCTGTATGTGATTTTGATGAAGCGATCCCCGCTGTCATATAATAAAGCCAAAACTTCATTTGTCATGGAGATACCCTGCAGCAATTTTCACTGAAATCTGTATGACCTTCATGTTTCTGTTCCCATGTTCATCTTTCTATTAGCAAGTGGGTGTTTAAAAACAATATACACGTGTGTGTGGGTGGGTGTGTGTGTGTGTATATATAAATAATGATATGAGGCCTAGGAGTATGCATCAGCAAAAAAAGGGGATGAGTCAAGATCCATTAAAGAGCTTGTCATTTTCAATTACACACAGATGTGGGGCATATTCCTAAAAGGTCCCCTTTAGCTGATTTATTCTGTTATATTTCATAAAGTCTATCTTTGTGTCTTCATGCTGCGATGATGTCAGGGTGTCCTCTGGACTTCAGCTGTAATGATGCTGGACAGCCTTCTAATATAAAGCAAGTTATTCTCTATTGAACATTATTTCAGATATGTTCTCTGGTCTTTCTGTAATTTTTGCTGTGCAGTTCATTTCATCAAGGTCATCTGAAATGGTGCGTACTTCAGTGTAGTAGATTTTTGGATTTCACTGTTTGTCAGAGCATCAAGGTTCTGAGTTTTGTTTTTTTTTTCCACAAAATTTGTCATGCTAGTTGTGGCGTGTTTTCTGATTTTTTTTTTTGCGAACTACTTGAATTGGCAGAATTGCAACTGTGCAATATTGTTTTGCAACTTCGTTCACAGTCATGTTTGAATCGAAGGGGGCTTTGGCTGAATTAGGAATGTGATGACATCACATGGTCCATTGTGATGACATCACGTGATGCGGCTTGGCGCAAATCTGTGGTAATTTAGAAAAATTGCAAGCAACAGCGAATATTGCACCGATTTTCTTTATTTTGCTTTAATTCCTGATAGGGACTGATATCGTCTGGTTGTCATTTCTTGTCTTCCCACCAAATTAGAAACAAACGTAAATGGCCTACCAGTTCAGCAAGTAAAAAAGTTCCACAGTCCCGAGTCCTTTCTCTTCTTTCCTGCTTGCTCCCCCGTGTACACAGCATTTGGCAGGCACAGCTTTGTTTAAAAAGTGCTTTGTGGTCTCGGTTTGTTTTTATTAAAGTGTTTTATTGAATGCTCTCTCATCCCTGTTTGTTTTATTATAGTATTAGACTAGAATCCGTCTCTCACTCTCCCCAGATTAGTTGCCTACTCTTGCCTGTCACCTTGTAATTGGACTTCTTTCATGCCTGAAATCGTGATGCATCTATTGTGGCATATGACGCATGTGTATGAAAATTCCCACCATCCCCGAGCTGCCAACTCTGAATGTGAATTACTGTGAATTACCATTACAGGTTATACAGGGTGACTCACAGCGGCTCAGGAGCATTATCTTACAGAGGATTTTCTTCCTCTGTTTTGTTGCTCTTCCCTTTTAAAAAAAAAAAAAAAAAAAAAGGTCTTCCTCACATCTGCTTTAAAGTGCACCTATTATGGTTTTTCAAATATTTCCTTTCATGTAGAGTTATGAAGCTGTTTGTGAATGTAAAAATGTCTGCAAAGTTTCAAAAATCAAAGCGCAGAACAAAGTTATCGACTCCCAAAAGAAGGAACCGATTCTGAACAGCTGAAACGAGTCATTAGTGATTCCAGACTTACTTCCTGTTCTGACCTACATAGGTTTGTAATGAAAAACCCCGCCTCTGGTTTTCATCGGCTGCTCGCTGACAGATGAAGCTGAAACTCGTTATGGTAGTGGGCGTTTCCTTTTTGAAACACGCTAACAGCGTTAAACCAATCACAACAGCCTGGGACATCTGACCAGGATGACCAGGATTTAACCTCTGAAAGGAGTTGCTTAGAACGGATCATTTAACGAGTCATTTGTGACACTGGGGGATGCTGCAATTTAAATTATGAGCAGATTAAAGTGTTTTTTGACCTTGGATGCATGTAAGTCTATTGTATGAGACCTCCTAAAACAAAATTAGGCAGGTTTCAAAACCATAATAGCTGCTCTTTAAGTAATGTTTAGGCCAGAGATGTCCAAATGCGCTTATATTATGGAGTTATTGAGCACAGACTGCATGGAATGGAATTCTGCTATTACAGTATGTTTTAATTTAACTCGCAGGGTTAAACACTATTGTATTTGCACAGCACTGTTGAAGATTTATAGATTAATAGGTTTTTTTCTAAGATGTGTTTATAACCTCACTAGTTGCATCCCTTCTGATTCTGGTAAATTAAACAGAAGAGATTTTCTCAGAGTTTTTCTATTAATTTTGCCAGTGCGAGTCTTCTGCATCCATTCTCCAGTTTGTTTATTTTGTTTATTCAGAAGCTTAGTAACGTTTAATGTATACATATACACTCTTAGATGTTTGGATCGAAAAGTTTCTTAAATTCCTAAAACTCTATGTGCAACATCCTCTGAAATATAAACCCTGGTAGGTGGTGTTTGCTTGCTTGTTTTATTTTAAACACTGAACCTTTTATGAAGTAATAAAAGATTACGACAGAACTTCAGGATGCTAGAACATTTCTTCAAGTGTAGAATAGATAAAGGGGAAAAAGTCAGGCACTGGTTAGTAACACCCAGTGTTCAAACCAAGAACTTAAAAAAAAAAAAAAGAACTTTTAATGCTGTGACAATGTTCCTTTTATTTTAAAAACTTGTAGGTCGATTTAAAATTAGCAGGGGTGCATGGCTTACAGCGGGTAGTGTGTGTGTGTGTGGCCCTTGTTTGCTCTAATAAGTCTGAATTCAACACTTCTCACAAAACAATGAATAAAGTGAACAATCTGTGTCTGTGACATTTAAGTGACTGTATGTGTGTGTAGCCATGACTCATTCACCCCATTCATTTTATACATTTCAAATAATTTTCTTTTTGGAATTGGGAATGTAATATTTAGTACATTTATTATAAACATTTGTTTAGCACAGATTTGTCCCTTGCCCCATTACAAGTAGGCATTTGGGTCATTTGAGGGCGTTTTCGCACCGGACTCATTTGGAGCGTTTGTTTCTGCATTTTCTCCCTTGGTTCGGTTTGTTTAGACATGTATGAACACGGCAATTGTGCTCTGATCCACACCAAAACGAACTCTGGAGCTGTTCGCTTGTGGTGAGAAAGCAGTCCGGACCAACGACGCAACCTTTATAGCAATGTATAATAGGAATTTTCTCACACACATCCATAACAAAAAATTTGCACGACTATAAATCCTTTAAAATTATGTTTACTTGCTGTCAAATTTAAATAATAGCTTGGTTACCCCGGGGGAACATGATGCAATAGAGGGTTAAACATATTCGTGAAATCCTGAAAGGTTATAGAGATTAAATACATTGACGAGTATGCTGATAAACATGAACATACCTGATGGATCTTTGGTGACGAATAGGGATGGACAATATGGACTTAAAACTGTATCATGATATTTTCTGGTATTTATTGTGATAACTATATCAGTGATTATATAAATATAGCACCATTCACTACTGTTTTTGGCTGCAAGTGAAAATCGAAGTTGGCTTTGGCTGAATGCACATTGTGATGACGTCACATGACGTGTCTTGGCCCAGATCTGTGCTAGCTTTGAAAAATTGCAAGCGCCTCCAAATATTGCAGAGTTTGCTTCGTTTTGTGTTCATTTATTTGATCACGAAATCCTAGATGGACGGTCTTTATTAAAATGACATGTAATGGCTCTTCTCCGAAACGGGTGAAACATTTGATTCCCGCTCGAACTGATTAATTATAATTACTACAGCTAAAAAGGCGGCCACAATAAGCTGAGTGGACAGTTTCATCACATGTGCCTTGTGAAAGTGAACAGAGTCAAGGAGAAAATGCTACATTTACTATGTTTACATGGACAGTAGTAATCTAATTATTGACCTTACTCTGAGTAAGATTTGATTAAGGTGTTTACATGAGTTGCTTTTAGAATACTCCTGTCATGTACGGGTTTTACATGTTATAGAACATAATTATATTAAACCGCATCATTAAGTCACCGCGTCACGCCGCCCGACACCCCTCCAGAATTTCAAGTATCAACATACAGTTCGTCTTCGTTATGGTACCGTATACAGTTTCGGGTGTTTTTATTATTTTTTTTTTTACCATCACTTTAAGTGCAGTTAATTATTTGTAATGCTGTACATGCAAATATACAACTGCTTGAAGCTGTGGGCTGCATCTCAAACCGCGTACTTACCGCTATATAGTAGACGAGATACTTGTATTTTTCCCCACTACAGGCCTATAGTAGGAAAGTATGCGGTTTGGGACACGACCGAACTCTCTTGTTCGCCGTAAAACTGCCGTGTGTGATCGTGTCCTGTCCCAAAATGCGGTGAAAACTCACACGACGTTCAAAATGTGATTAAAGTGATACATGTCTGTAATACACGTCCATAAAACGACTAAAACAGGAATACTCCACCGGTCTTAACTCGATTAGAGCTTCATTTGATTATGACCTTAATTAGATTAAGGCAATTAAAAATTGCTGTTTACATGGTAGTTTCTTAATCAAAGTATGGTCTTATGGTTAAGAGTGGATTATTGTTGTCCATGTAAACGCAGTTATTGTCACAATTTAAATCCCTGTTTCGGAACAAAGCACAGATCTACAAGTCTGAAAACGCCCTTAAAGTTTAATCACAGCTCTCTGACATTGTTCTCCCGTTTTTTTTTTTTTTTTTTTTTTTTTTTTTTTTTTTTTTCTTCTTCTTCAGTAGGTCATGTACTACAATGTCTACAGTCATTAGTCACAGCAAATAAGCAGGAATAGTGGCAGTGTATTGCCCGAGTGCTAATGCTGCTGAATCAACAATGCAATTGTCTGTGACGGATTTTGAATATAATATTCACATTCTGTGGCCTGCTTTTCTTATTAGTTTAATTTGCTTTAAAGCCTAAGGGATGGTAATATTTATCTTGGAACATGGTTTGTTGTTTTCTATTGTTAGTTATTCTGGCAGTCATAAAAAGGCTTCAGCATGCTACTTAATTTTAATCGAATAAAAACTTTAAGCTATATTTTTATTAAAGACGCTTTTAACGTTTTTAACAAATGAAAAAAGCAGTAGTGTGAGGTTAGTCTTGGTTATGTAGGCAAATATAATCGGAAGCAAAGTGACTGGATGTTAAGGAAATGGAAAGGGAAGCTCTTTGCCTATTTGCAAACTAGTGTCCGTCATTTTATCGGGAGATGTTTTACCCTCTCTGACTTTGTTTCCACTTCTGTACTTTTATTCCAGTTGATGAAGCATGAGGTGTTGCTGGTACTTTTGCTGACTGTGTATTATGTGACTTTCAGACAAGTGCCTCAATGAACATGAGGTGAAACTACAAAGTGACAGCTCTTTAACAGCCATTCCTGTTTTACAAAGTACAATAATACACTTGTGATTTATCACTCAGTTACTGATGTCATCTAGCTTTAAATTACTCTTAATAGAAGAGTGTTTTCTTCATTAAAAGGTCCTGGCTTGTTCATTATAGAGGCTCTTTAATGGAGAGCGGCTGAGCCTTGAACACCTGTCTAATGAAGTCCCCACCCTTTGCACCAGAGCAAGCGCTTCCGCACAGATTTATCGGTCCTGCTGCAATTATAAATAGAGATGCATGTGTATGAGGCATGTGTATGAGCTTCATGTGACTCAGATGTCCAGCAGTGCATGAGTCACTTTGTCCAAGCTGACCGGCTGTGTTTTACTGCCAGTGCTGCACCACAGTTTTCTTATTTCTGTGCCACAGGTTGATATTTGCACTAAGAATAGTTTGAAGGCGATGATGCTGCATCTGGGAAAGACTCTGGTGTTCCTGTGAGTCACACGTTTGTTTTCTGAAGCCTCAAAATGGAGTTATAAGAGGGCTGCTATGAATGCCGTTTGTAACTAGCTGTCTGTGTAATTCAGTCCATTCAGCTCATAGAAACTAGAAATCATCCTTGGCAAGAGCATTTAACTAAGACAATTTCACCACTTATTATGGTGCACACTCAATAATAATTATTAATAATAAGTATAATAACAGTCCATGTACAGTCTGTAAGATAGTTTTCACTGCAGAACCAAAAGTCCAGTGCTGTCCACCACTAAAGAAAACCCCACATTAATCACACTTATCCATCCAGCAACAAACTACGCTCCCTGGACTTTTGGCTAGACTTTGCCCGGCTCCGCCCAGGTATTATCAGGTCCAGCTCCGCCATATTGGCTTTTTATTCTTCAGCAAGAGGCACTTGTGTTCTTCTGGCATCTCTCAGCTGGAAATTATGAAGTTATACATCATACTGTGGCTACTAGTAATTTTTTTGATGCTATTCAATGGGTCTCAAATTTGTAATTAATGTGTGAACACTTTCACTTAATGTGATTTTTTTTTTTATTATTTGCTTTTTCCTGGATTCTGCTTTTTCCTTTTCTTTGGACTGATGTCTATCATCATTCATGTATTAACTTGCTCTACTTAAGCAGTATCGCACGAGTAAGAGTGCTGTTGTTGGCTGTGATTTGGCAGGTAGGTAATTCAAACACCGCTTGTCCAATCAAATCAGTGCACCGGAACGCACCGCTGCATAAATTTCTGATGCCACGTAGGAGAGAGGGAGAATGAGTGGGGCTAAATTAAAAAAAAAAATCAAAACAAAATGACCACCATTTCTCGATACCTTCAATTCTTACCTGACTAATGTCCCAAAAATTAAAGAGAACAAATACACAATCTTCGGCACTAGAGCGCCCTACCTAAACTACTTTAGCTATATAGGCATAAGATGCAAATCATGGCACCTGCTCCTTACCTAGTGTGTATATACAGTTATACACGTTATACAGTGCTGTACTATGTCACGTCATTTGACTTTCTACCCTATCCACTCCTTGCTGGTCTGGTAGGTTGTGGAACATCTGTTCGCCTGATTGGAGAGCTGTGTCACCGTACAAACTAATCTGACAAAGCAATTAACAGGATGAGCGTCAATTGGATAAACAACCGAGCAATAATTATCGCAGTCTTCCTCTCTCTCTCTCTCTCTCATCACTTCCTGGTTTATATACGATTTCATCATGCTCTGATTGGGTCTTTGAGTGATGTAAAGATGACTGATAATGATTGACGTGGTCTACAACCAATAGCAAGAACCTAAGAGTTTTGATAGCGGTGGGAATGTGGAGAAAATGCACATCAAACAAGATATATGTAACAGTTAGCCACAAGCCAAAACAGAGCAATAAATATCATCTCATATTCACCATCGTCTATCTCTGACAGTCATGCATCATTCACTAGCTTTCCAACAGACATTAGACAACAAATAAATTCCTTAATTTTTCAGCAAGGACAAGCTAAAATTCCATCACACCTGAATATATTGTCCTCTAATAGTATAATATCCAATTCTTTCACACTCCTCTGTCTCCACTGATTGGCTGCTCTAATATATATATATATATATATATATATATATATATATATAGATGTATATACTGTAGATGTATATAGATGGATATAGATATCTATATCATATCTATATCTATCTCATGCAAACAAATAATCCCTACATTATCATTTCTTACAGATCTTTATCCTCATAATTATCATTTTTTCCATATTAAATGAATGTATTTTGTAATACATACATTTAAAGCTTTTAACGAAATTACAATGGACTAAAATTTTTCCACATGCACAATATAGTTCCAGAAAATGTCATGTTTGACCCTGTGCTGTGACTCAAACTTTCTAAGAAACAGGGATATGGCCAGTCAAGTTTATGTATAAAGCACATTTAAAGACAACAGTAGTTGATGCAAAGTGCTGTACGTAACATCATATGGTGAAAAAAAGAATTTCACTGTACTGTATATGTGACCGGTTTTCTTCTTGTTCTGGTAGTGATTTGGTGCCGATATGGTCTTCATCCTTCATGTTATGTGAGTCAAGGTGATGTAAGATTGCACATATGTACTCATCTGTTAATATAAATTGTTGTGCTACAAAAATGGCATTTAAAAAAAAAAATGGCTGGTTGTAGTGGACATGGAACATTTTGTGATGCAGGCTACAGGACAAAAACGTTTGAGAAATAGAGCAAAGTAATTGCTCCAAAAAAGAATATTCTTACTTTATCTTGTGCTAAAAGAACAGTTTTAAATGAATTTAACATCCTTTGTTCATATGATGCATCACTATTGCATTGAGCTTGTAATCATCCTTTCATTTCCTGCAATCAGACCCAGTAGAGATCCACCAAAATGTGGTTAAATCCAGCTAATGAGTCTGTTTAATATTGTTAATATTAATTTTAATATTGTTAATATAATTGTAATATTAATATTGCATAAAATACATCAAAATGATCATTATACTGTTGTGTTTACTAATCCATCTGAGAGATAAAAGTACAAAAATGTACTTTCTCTTCCTCAATGATTTGTGTTGTACTGTCAGCTAACGTATCGGGGTCGAGTGAGTGGTCTATGCAAATCCAGCTCGGCATTCATATGAACTTCCTGTCAGATTGAACTTGCCCGCACTGACCGGGCCAGTGTCCTTTCCAAAGTCTGGACTTTCTCATGTCTCCTTGCTATTTCTGATTTCCAATCAGAAATTTACCTGTTTGAGGTTTGTGTAATGGAGGGATTCATGATCTTCTACATTGGCCCATATCCACACTTGTATACCTGAACAGAGTGAAGCTGATCAGCAGACCCAGATCTGGGACATGGATTAAGGACCCAGAATGGTAATTCTGGCAACTGAGAGCAGTCTTCTTCCAGTACAGAAGCCTTTATTTCATTCTTACTCATTCATGCCCCTGCATGACTCACAATTGGACTTTTGCGTAAACAGCCCAATGCAGAAATGTGGTGATCTAGATATTTGGACCAACGATAGAAAATAAGTATTTGGTCATTTCTTTAGCTTTGTCTGTCCTCTGTGCTTGGTTGATTTGTGATTTCTAAAGGCACTTACCAAGCATTTGTTTACCTTTATTTCTGAATTTTGCTCAATGAATGTCAGCGTTTTAAAAGTGTTTTCAGTTGTACAGCCCCCTTGACAAACTCCTTTTATTTTGCTTTTTGTTTGTTTATTTTCATCATGAATCCAATCTAAATAGTAAATGAACTAAACATATCAGTTTTGCTCTGAATCGGACTAAGAGGTGTGACAGCGCGCCCTTAAATCCTTTTATTTATTACCAGGTATTGGAATCTTATGTGTTGAGAGAAGTTTACCCCTTATATTGTATCTGCCAGTTTTGTTAAATTAACCTTCTTAATTGTTACCCACTGATATGAGTGGCACTTGGCTTTCATCGTGACCCTCTTTTCTGAGTAACAGATCAGTTTTGCCCTCAGGTTTCATCTCTTCTCTTTGCCTTCTCCTACCATTTTAATTGTAACACTTGTTAAGTCCTTTTTGGGCGTTTTGCCTATATATCCATTTATTTCCCTTTTCTTCTTTTATTTTTTTATTTATTTAAAAAAGTTTTTTGCATGATTTGATTAAATCGCACAAGCTGACCCATATATATTTATTTAAATATACATACCAAATTGTTAAAAAAAAAATAAATAAATAAATCTGATTTGTGAATGTCTATAGCAAGTAGGATTTTTTTTCTTTCTCTGGTGCTTGGATGAAACCCCAACTAAAAAACTAATATCCGGGACATGTGATCCTCTTGTCTTGATCTAGTGATTTCTCCACTCCTGCATTATGGGTCAAAGTCACCAACATTTTTAGGTGATTAGAGTAATCCACTATTAACCCTGGAAATACAATTCCCTCCAAAACTATTGGAACGGCAATGCCAATTCAGTTCTTTTTGCTGTAGACTGACATTTGGGTTTGAGATCAAAAGATAAATATGAAAAGTTAGTTTAGAATTTCAGCTTTTATTTCCTGTATTTAAATGTTGATGTGTTAAACCACATATAGCACATTTTGTAAAAGACCACCCAGCATGTAGGCCAGCAAAAATATTGGAACATGTGACTTGACAGTTGTTCCTTATTACCCAGGTGTATCCGGTTAGATTGTTTGTTTAAACAATAAATATCTCTGAACATCTTCTCTTGGTTTTAGCCTATAGTTTCACCTGTTAAGGCTGCATTTGTTGTTGAAATGATAAGCCAACATGAAGATCAGAAAGGTGTCTATGGGAGAAAAGCTAACCATTTTGAAGCTAAATCAATTAAAGACATTGCACAAATTTTGGGCATAGCCAATACAAGAATTTTGAATGTCATGAAAAAGAAAGAAACCACTGGTGTACTGAGCAACAGACAATGAATGGGTCGGCCAAGGAAGCAACAGCTGATGGCAAACATTGTGAGAGCTGTGAAGAAAAGCCAAAAACAACAGTCAGTGACCTCACCAACAACCTCCACAGGGCAGGGATGAAGGTATCACAATCCACTGTTTCGGAGAGCAGAAATATAGAGGCCAAACCACAAGATGCAAACCATTCATCAGCAGTAAGATTCAGAAAGCCAGGTTGAAATTAACAAAGAAATACAGAGATGAGCCACAAAAGTTCTGGACGCAATATTAACTTCTACCAAAGTGATGGAAAGGCCAAAGTGTGGAGAAAGAGAGGATCTGCTCACCAACCATAACATACAAGTGCATCTGTGAAACATGGTGGAGGTAGTGTCATGGTTTGGGCTTGCATGGCTGCGTCTGGAACAGACTCACTAATCTTTATTGGGGATGTAACTCATGATAGTAGCAGCAGAATGAATTAAGAAATTTTCAGGATCATGTCTGCCAATTTACCAAGAAATGCATAAAATTAATTGTAAGGAACTTTATCATGCAGCAAGACAATGATCCAAAACAAACTCTCAACTCAACAGAGAACTTTATCAGGGGGAAAATTGCAAGGTTTTGTACTGGCCAAGTCAATCATCAGACCTTAACCCAAGTGAAAATGCATTTCACCTCCTGAAGAGAGGACTGAATCAGAAACCCCCCAAAATAAGCAACAACTGAAAGCGTCTGTAGAAATGGAAATGATCAAAACCCACTTGAATGTATTTTTTTTTTTTTTTTTTTTTTTGGCTTCTCTGGAGTGGTGGTGAGTAAATACATGATTTATAATCTGAGTTACAGAGCCTCACAGTTTTGACCGTGTTTTGCAGGTTTGTCATCCACTGCCTTAACATATTGATGGTTGTCACTAGCAAGGCCACATGCAGTTACTGTCCTGCTAAATCAAATCTGGACTGGCTACATTGTCATTTACTCACCACTTACTGGGAGGATTAAATATCTTTTTGGGCTATGTGTCCACGAAGTCACTTTAATGGTCTAGCCTGGACAAAATAAAATAAGCAAGCACCGTGCTCTCACTTTACTATGTGGTCTAATGGTCTACACGGTGTCTAAATTTCACTATTAAATTTATAAGAAGTCAGCTCTCTTTTTGTTATTTGTGTGACTCTATTCATTAGCTTCACAGATTTTATTTTTTTGCCTTGGGAATCATGTTTCAAGTCTTTTCTCAGGAAAAAAATAAAACCAAAGTTATGTGATTGTGGGATTGGTTATATAATCCCCATTTCTCTGGTTGTTGGTGAATGGATTAAGACCATTCACTCTGTGCTCATGCTCTATATACAGAATTTTTCACCAGCCCTTCTGTGGGCCTGGGAATATAGTCTTGAAGCCTAGATATTTAACCCTGAGACACTTTCGCAGATATGTGGTTGAATCCATACATTTGGATTTCTTCAGTGCTAGAGCAAGGTCACAGGTTGGAAATGTTTTTAACCCAGGGGGCCAAGTTTAGCTTCTCTGCAACAATTTAACTGGACCTGTTGGCAGAGGCCACACTGTCCTAAGCAAAGTATGGAGGTGCTTTAAAACAGCACTGGAAGACCCTGTTTAAATATTCATGCCTGCTCTTTTTCTGGTATGCACTTATTACTTCACAGTATACAGTCATATGAAAAATTCTGACAAGCAAACATTTGATCGTCTTTAAAACAGTGCCTATTAATAAAGGCCAACTCAACAGAGGACTTTTCATTCTATCAAATGACGCACAAAATTGACATTTTGTAGTAATTTTCACATTTTAAATGAACAAAAAACAGATCAGTCTCATTGAAAAAGTAGGTACACCCCATACATTTATCAAATCCATAACATTAGAATCAGGTGTTCAAGATTGGGTGCGTGTGATTAGAACCTGCTTAGGGAGTTTTATTTATTCCACTCTCAGATCTAGTGTTTGGTGTTCCCTTTGCTATTGGGGTGTGTGGTGTCCTTGTGCCAATGTTCTTAAGAGTTCTGTAAGGACTTCAGATAAAAGGTTGTGGATGCCTGAGTCTGGCAAGGGATTTTAAATAAATCTCCAGATTATTTGAAATACATGATTCCACTGTATGGAAAATAATCTACAAGTGGCACAGATTTCAAACTACTGCCAATTAGTCCATGACTTACCATCCTACGAAAATCAGACCAAGAGCAGACCATCTGATGCAAAACGAAGTTTCCAATAATCTGCTAGCAAGTCTTGCAATTTTTGGTGTCAAAGTGTATGCTTCTACAATCAGAAAGATATTCCACAAATTTTACCTGCATGGGAGCTGTGCCAGGAAAAAGCCTTTGCAAGAATACAGTTTGCCAATGAGCATAGAGGCAAAGACCAGGCCTTTTGGAATAATGCGCTCTGGACAGACTCATCAAAAGCTGGAGTTATTTGGCCACAGTGACAGCAGACATGTTTGGCGCAGACCAAAGACAGCTTTTTAGGAGAAGCACGGTGGTGGACATGTTATTGTTTGGGGTTGCTTTACTGTCTCAGGGACTGGACAGCTTGCATTCATTGATTCAACTGTGAATTGTGTATCATATCAAATAGTGCTTGACGATAATGTTAGACCATCTGTCCGAAAGTTGAAGCTGAATCGAAAGTGGACCTTTCAACAGGATAATGATCCTAAACACACTAGCAACTACACCAAGGAATGGCTTTTAAATAAATAAATGGAGGGTTATGGAATGGCCTACTTAAAGCCCTGATTTGAATCCCATTGGAATGTTGTGGGGGGATTTGAAACGGACAGTACATGCAAGAAAACCCTCAAACATCTTGCAACGGAAAGAATATTGCTTGGAAGAGTGGCCAAAAATTCCAGCAAGCCTGATGGACAAAAACACCTACAAGAAGTTATTTCTGCTAAAGGGGTCAATACTAGCTTCTGAGGCCAAGGGTGTACTTACTCCCACAGAAGAATATCACAAGTATTGCTATTTCTGTTGAATGAATGAATATAAAAGTTTTCTTCAGGTATCTCAATTTTAACAATACGCACTGTTTCAAAGATGATCAAATGTTTTTGTCCAATTATGTCAAAAAAAGCCAACAATTTCCATGGGCTGTACTTATGTTTTTACATGACTGTATATATCCAATGGATTGTTATTTATTACAATAATTTAGTTATTTGTTCAAATGAATTAAAAGATCGATCATTTGTGCCAAAGCTATGATAAATTGGAGTGGAGATGCATTGAAAGCATCTACACACTTTCATACATGCTGGTTATGGGTGAACTTGGGAGCGTGATCATTTAACAATATCCCATGCAATAGATTTTATTTAATTTAGTTAGTTTGTTAATTAGTTAGTTAGTGGTTGGGATGCAAGACCTGTAAGTAGGCTAGTATGCAAGTTTGTAAGTATTTAAGTATGTAGGTTAGTATTCAGGTTTTTGAAAGTTTAAGGCTGCATCGGAATAGCCCTACTACCCTACTGTAAAGCAGGGGAAAAACAGTATGCCAAAGGATTATCATATCCCATGTCTCAGTATTCATAAAGCAGTAGGCGAGAAATAGCCAGATGACCTACTGCTTACACGGAGATTCTGCAGTAGGGAACCGATGGATTCTGCGCTGTCCCATAAGGTAATGGGACTGGTGCGGTAGAGCCGTTGGAATAAAAAATGGTGGAAGGCAGCGGTTTTTTTTTTCATCTGTCTTTCAGTTGTGAGTCACATGATAATTCTGACAGGGCTGATGAAGTACGTCTGGATTGTATTCATGCTGCACACTTATACTGATCGATACGTACTGTATTGTATTAAAGGCCTAGCAGTCGGTACTGAATCAAATGCAGTATAACTCGGGGGGGGTCTTCAATCTTGACCACAAATGGCCAGTGTGGCTTCAGGCTTTCATTACAGCCTAATTGGAGGCACACTTGATAGCTGATTTGGAGACTGATCTGATTAAACATGTGGAATCAGGTGTAGCTCCTGCTTAGTTGAAATGAAAGCCTGCAGCCACACTGGCCCATTCTCGAAATGATAGAAAACCCCTGGTATAATTATGAATTTGTTAGTTTTTAAATGTATTTGTAATTAAGTATTCTAAAGCAATAAGTACCATGAAGCCATGTTTTACTGTGATTTTAGAACAGCTAAGGGGTGTTGTTAGTCACAGAGTGTTCTAAAATCACTGTAAACTGTGGCTTCGCTGGGCTTATTGCTTTTATAAAATGGTTACTAAATTTACCTGACAAGGTTTCCTAAAATGAACACACAGCAACAAAACTTACAGTAATTTCTGAGCGTGTGTTTGCATTTTGTTGGTAATGTTGTCTAGTAGAGGTGTAACGATCCAGCGAAATTGTATTAGTGCATTGATTTTAAAGCTCAGTGAGTGAAATTAATCAATGCAACAATCATAAATCAGTTATTCTCTCAACATAGTATTATGCTGTCCAGCTATAACCTGTGATGGAAACACTATATACACATTGTCAGATTGAATTGGGTATGCTATTGTAATAATTTTATTAAGCTGAAGTACCAAACTTTAATTATAGGATTGAATTGTGCTAATTATAATTTACAACATCTGACTATTTTCAGTTCTCCTTTAAAGAATGTGACATGACACTTCACCAAACACTGCTTTCAGAAACATTCAGAAACACCAGAAACATTACTTTATTAGTTGCTTTTGCTATCTAACATCCATTTATTGGTTACCATGTTGCCTATAGACACATGCAGATATTAAACTTGAAGTCGAAGAGCAGTCCCGAGAGCAGCCCAACATGGAATATATATATCATTTCATATGATATTTTTAGCAGTTCCTGCCAGTCAAGATGGCAGTAGTCTGATGTTACTATAGTCCTTGTAGCAGTTTGGAATCTCATTAGGAACGGGTTGTTTGGTGGAGGAGTGTCACATGTAGATACTGAACTCTGGTAATCATGAGACCGTACTGTGCTCACACCAGGGGGGTGTGTGAGAGAGGTTGTAGTCAGAGAAGCAATTTCTAGGTTTGCTTTTTTCAATTGCCTTGTTGGTTGAGTGAAGGAGATTATGGTCATACCAATCTGCTGATGTTCTATTCCCATTTATGTTTTTAGTTCAAGGCTCAATTTTGGTTTGATTTTAATTGAAACTTGTCTGTATAAATTCATTAAGGAATCTGTGTCGGGTTCTTACTTATTCTCGTCATCCCAGCCTGCCCCTCAATCAACCACAACCTCACTGTACAGTTCGGCTCAACCACACTCAAGCCAACCAGGACGGCCAAGAACCTTGGGGTGATCCTTGATGACAGCTTGACCTTTACAGACCACATTTCAAAAACTGCATGATTCTGTAGAATCATTGTATACAACACCAAGAAAATCAGACCGTATCTCACCGAACAGGCTTCACAGCTACTAGTCCAGGCTCTTGTCATATTAAAAACTGGACTACTGCAATGCATTACACTCGGCCTCCCAGCCAGTTCCATCAAACCCCTTCAAATTATTCAGAATGCAACAGCACGCCTCGTCTTCAACCAGCCCAAAAGGACCCATGTTGCACCCTTCATCTCCCTCCACTGGCTTCCTGTAGCCACCCGCATCAAATTAATAGCCTTGATGCTCACGTACCAGAGCTTGTCTAGAACAGCACCCTCCTAACTCAACACTTCTGAAGGCTTACGTTCCCTCTTGCAATCTGCGATCAATTATTGACCGACGCTTAGCAGTGCCTACTCAGGGTGGCTCAAGGTCCCTTTCCAGAACCTTCACACTAACTGTCCCTCAGTGGTGGAATGAACTTTCAACCTCAATCCGAACCGCAGAATCTGTCATTATCTTCAAAAAAACAGCTAAAGAGTCGTCAACATCAAACGTTTGATATTTACGATTTGGAATTGGGGAGGCTCTGACTCGATCCAGAGCAATAAAGTAATTGTAATGACGCCACACAATTGAGGATTTTTTGGAAAAAAAAGTCTGTAGCGACAAGTCTCAAATCAGGCCACGCCCCACCGATTGTTGGGGAGGGTGCAAATCAGGCTTAAAATAAAGTGTGTGGCCATCCTTACTAGACTGATGACCTTTGCAGTTTCCCTTTTCTCTTTTGCCTCTTATTGCATCCCATTCAGCTGTACAACTGTGATGCCCTCAGCCGGTTATCTGATATTGAGCCATAGAATGGCTGATGTTTAGGAGAGTCATTATCATAAAAAGTGAAATGCTCATATCCATCCAGAGCACAGCTCTACAGGAGCAGCATAATCTTCTGAATCGTGGAAAGGGAGGGGGATTCGCAAGGGTTGCTTTTAAGTATAGCTGTATTTAAATATGGTCTGAAGCATAAGCATTTTAACTAAAAGAAAACATATAGATAGATAGATGGCGTGTGCAGTGGGACAGGATCGAGCGTGTAATGAAGAGTTTATAGGAATGGCCTTGAGAGATATTGAAGAATAAATGCATTTAAATCTGATCTGCAGATTTACTAATACTGAGCTCAGCTGTGTTTTTATTCTGAGTGCTTGAGTCCTGGAACGGTGACAGAATGCTACCTGAAGACTTTATATATTATGAAAGCTATTATATTCTCTCTCTCTCTCTCTCTCTCTCTCTCTCTCTCTCTCTCTCACTCACTCACCTTTGTTGCCATTCTGCAGTTTCTCTATGCTGTTCTGCTTCCTTTCTTACCCCAGCACAGGTGTTATGCCATGAGGGCCAGTGTCATGCCTCACTAACAGTCCAGCCTCATCTCTCTCTCACACTCCATCCTCCTTCCCAGTAGGTTTTGAAATTGCTTTTGTCATGTTTCCAGAATATTCTGGCAGGCCATTAAGTTGGAAAATGCAGCATATGTGATCAGTTAGATACCGTAACATCAAATGTATATGTTAGAGAAGTGGAGCTTCTCTACAGTTTAAACTGTATTGAATTAGACAAACCCATTTAGAGCAGAGTGATATTTAAAAATTATATTATTTTGTTATTTTATTTTTTTTATTTTAATTATATTTTTATTGTACAAAGCTCCAATTTGCTCCCTTGTCCTCACCTATGGTCACAAGCTGTGGGTAGTGACTGAAGGAACAAGGCTGCAAGTACAAGAGGAGGAAATGAAGCCTCCTGGTAGCTGGACTTTCTTTCCATGATGTGTTGAGAACCTCAGTAATCTAGGAGAGAGCTCTGAGTAGAGCTACTGAGCTCCAAATTGAGAGGTGCCAGTTGAGGTGGCTTGGTATCTTTCAAGGCTGTCGTCTGGTCGGCCCTTGGTAGAGCGGTATGAGACCTCGGGTCAGACCCAGTGCCCGCTAGAGAGGTTATATCACAGTTAGATTGGGAAATGTTTGGGAGCAGGAATCTGTGGCTGAGGATAAAGAGGGTTGGATTGACCTCAGCCTGTTGGCACCACATTCGGCACCAAGAAACCTGTATGGAAAATGAATGCAAAAAAATATAATTTGGTAAAAAAAAAATTCTCAATAATGGATTTTGGTGTCAATCACTAGATTTGTAATATAGGGTGTTTTTTGGTAAGCAGCCAATTAAATGACTATAAATTGCAGCAATCTGAATATTAGCCTATTTGACAAGCTATTTAAGATATCACCTGTCTAATAGTCTATATGTTTCCGAAGTGAAATCAGTTTGAGATCACCAATACCTGATTATATCGTCCTGTTGCCCAACACTAGTCCCATTTATTGACCATCTGACTAGCTTTCTTTTGCATTTTACAAAAAGACCATCTCTGACCGCTAGGGGGATGAAGTTATTGGCGAACAAGGACATTACTGATTGGTGGTCATATATTTGTAGCCTTGGTCCTGATATGATAAAATCACAAGTCTAGTTTTAGTATGTTCTTGAGATTTTGGCTGTAAGGTTTATGGTCCTGAGTGAGGACTATAGAAGCAGGAATAGCTTTTCCTCTTCCAACTGGGATTGATTGTTTATAATAAACTGTGTCACTGCAGTTTAATTGGATGCAGTGGCATATTGTGCATTTTAGTGGACGACTGATTGAAATAGTTTCTTCCTTCTGTTCCATCCTTCCAGGGTGTGTGTGTGTGTGTGTGTGTGTGTGTGTGTATATATATATATATATATATATAAAAAATAATATAGGTTATGGCTCATATCAACCAATCCATTTTATTATTTCTATTGCATGAGTATATGAACAAAATAATCAGGACGTATCTTGACTAAACATTTGCTGTGTTCTTTGTCCTTTTACAGGCAATCTTCACACTATTTTTGGGACCTTTCACATTCTTCAATGCACAGAAGACCAAATATCTTCAGATCCTCACTTCACTAATGAGATGGATTGGTAAGTTTACACAAAGAGAAAAAGGTTAATTTACTCATTACGTCAATTTAGACCTGTACCCTATAATGGGCTAAAATGTCAAAAGAACAGTTCATATATTCTCATCTTATTGCCACACTTATGAAAGGACAACCTGTTAAAACTAATATACAGTGGTCTGCAAAAGTTTGGGCAACCTTGTTTATTTCAATGATTTTCCTTCATAAATCGTTGGTTCTTAGGATTA
>JAFFST010045153.1:4264-22222 GCA_022414735.1 Noturus placidus
TGAATAATTTTGCACGCCCAATTTTTCAATTTTTTATTTGTTGAAAAAGTTTGAAATATCCAATAAATTTATATCTTTATGTTTGAGGCCTGAAACATGGCAAAAGGTCGAACAGTTCAAGGGGGCCGAATACTTTCGCAAGGCACTGTATATATAAGTAACAATTGGATCAGGCTTCAATTCTACTTGTATTGTGCACTTTTTCAGCCATTCCATGTCCCAGAATCTCTGTTTCTGGAAACAGACGAGAACTTTTTAGGTTTTGAAGAAAAGTCCAGAGGGCATAGGTTATGTGTGTTAATTAGTGCCAGCAGATGAACATCTTTCCATCACTGTTTCATCACAAAACAGCTGCATTTCCAATGTTCCATCAACCAGCATAGCATGTGAGCGTAGCATGGCGTCGCCAAAGTCAGTCCCATTTACGTATTCCCAGGTTACCACTGGGTCTCCTGCAGTCTTTATTAAACACTTGTACTGGAAAAGTCTTTAAAAGGGAAAGGGTTCTCAAGAGTGTGGTTCAAAATAGAAACAATAACATTCTCCAGCTAACTGGAATGCCAGATGACTGAAATATACAGAACAGCCATATAGATGCCGAACGTTCAGTAAATTCAGAACTTCCTGTCCACCCTTTCCTCTGCCCAGTCACCAGATGGCGTACGTCACCACTGCACAGGTGCTTAGCACCCCGGCTTGCCCTCCAGCCTGCCTCCAAAAAGGGGTCAAAGGTCATCTTGAATTCCCATGCTGCATCCTTTGTGGCAGCTCCATATGCAAACAGCATCAGTTTCAGAGCGAGACAAAGGACATTGGTCCATCCCAGGCAATGGATGGAAGAGACCATTCACAAGGTAGGAGGGGGGAGAAGGCAGGGCTAAACCATTCTGGGGGTGTGAAAGATTATGGCAATGGTTAGTATTTGGTTCCCAGCACTACTGACAATGCATTGTTAATATGTGTGTGCATTGCACTTATCACTGTGTCTATATTATGTTCAGCCCAGTGAGATGTGTGTGTGCGTGTGTGTGTACTGGGAGGCTCAGAGGAAGCAAAAGGGGCTCTGTCATTTTCAGGGGTTCCCTCTGCACCTCATACTATCATGTAATCCCATGTGCAACCCAGAATATGTGTGTTAGTGTATCAGAGCAGTGTTCGCTTTAATCTCCAGAGTTCCTGTGGTTTTGCTTCCTTTGCTTTAAATAAATAAATATACTTACTAGGGTTCCCACTTGGAAATCACTGAGGATTTTCCAGGAAGTCTCTACATCCTTAGTCAGTGTGTGTATTAATTTAAACCTTGTGTATGTATTATAAACATCACAACTGTTGCTAATGAAGTGTTATTTTAAAATGACTCACGTGTGCCAACATCGTTAGTATAGAAGTTAACAAGAAGCATAGAAGTTTTATTAAATTTGTTCAAAGCGCAACACGGAATACACCAATGAGACCAGTGGAATTTCAAGGATTGCATGAAAACACACAAAAGCAATTTGACCCTTGAGAAAATTGCAACTCTGGCAAGAATTTGATACCATTGTTCATTAAAGCAAATGAAATGAAAGGCACAACCTGAACACCTCTCTAAATAAAAGAGCCAGTCAAGCTCGTGACATGATTTTCTCAGCTTTAGGAATGCTAATGAATGCTGGTGTGCGTTTGTGTTACCTGGCAGCCCAGGTGATGGGGACGCGGTGGGCAGCATAAATGTTGAAGGACAATACGTTGGTCACCATGCCTGCCTCCTGGATTGGTGCTGTGGCCCGGCTGCTGTGTGGAGCCGTGTGGAAGTTGGCATTGAATGTGCTGCAGTAGAGCTCCACTAGATCCAAGATGGCAGCTGTCAACCTTTCAACTATTTTCTCTGGAAAGGGAACACGAACAGAGTAGAGGTCAAAGACTTTTCCATGTAAACACACTGATGGGTCTGCAACTGCCTCAAGATGTAGATGCACAACACACACACTCATGCACACACAAACACCACCAAACAGCTTGATTTCAAGCGGTCTTCCTTAAGTCGACACATATAGACAGCATGCATTTGAACTAGTCTTTATGCACAAATGTTTGTGCATACTTCTAAGAACCATGTAACATACGATGAAAAAAAAAATGTCTACACTTTTGTAGCTAAATAAATATTACATAACATTGTTCTATTGAATGGTTCAAGTTAGAACAAATATGACCAAAAGAATGTGTGTGTGTGTGTGTGTGTGTAAGCTCTTCAGAAGATACAAAATTGGTTGGTCTTAATCGCCCTCAGTTGTATATTGTGCAAATTATTATGATTATGATTATTAAGCACTTGGATGGGTTGCCAGTCCATTGCAGGGCGCTATGCACACACACGTTCATAGCTAGAGGCAGTTTAGAGTAGTCAGTCCAGTGGGGAGAAAAACAGAACAGTGAAAAACATATGTGAACTCAGGTAGAACATGCAGAACTGTACATAAACAACAACCAGGGCTCAGGATCGAACCCTGCTGTGAGGCAGCAACACCCACTGTGCCCATTCAGCACTTTTTTAATTATTATAATTTTTTAGATTTTATTTATTTAAAGAAATAACACATTTATTAAGGAAATCATATGCATTATTGTTTTTATTATTTTCCTTGATCACACCTAATACCTGTGTATTTGCTTCCAGATTAGCAACTGTGCATATTTATTGGGACAAATAAAGACACATTTAGATACAGCACATGTTTATGGAGTAAAGCACAGAAGAGGAAGGTGAACAGTGTGCATCCTGACGCCAGACATGCATCCTTCCTGTTTACCCCAGTAAAGACAGACGTCCTTGCAGCAGGAGGTCTTTCCACACAAACACACTGACTACAAATGGCTGCTCACACACACAAAACACTCCTAAAAAAAACTAAAAGTAGAACAAAAAAAAAATTTATATTTAAGTATCATCAGTGAAACAAGACTTCACAGAATAATACATAGATGTTTAAACTCAAATAAGGTCAAATGACTTCTATACATGGAGGAGTTAGCTAATCTAATACTAACGGTTATTTTGCTTGTAATAATTTTTTTGTACCTTGAAAAACTACAAGGCCCAGTGATTTAACATACATACGCTCCACTTGATTAAACTGAGTTACATCAACAGTTTGTTTTCGTAAAGCCAACATGATTTGATCAAGATCCAACCTGGGTCGCTGGCATTGTGAAACAGCAACAGCTGTGCTGCTGCACTGTTACAATCTTTCTTTCCTTCAGTGCCAAAATCCTCTCGAGAGGTCATAACGTAATTGGAGGACATTTAACTACCAGAATTGATCACATTCACTCTAAATAATTGAAACAAGTAATTCTAAACATACTTAATATAAGCAATTAAATCATGTTTTGATGAGAAAGTTAACATTTTTATGTAAATTATGTTCTCTTAAATCTGACCGCCTGCATATTCCTGTTTTCCCACACAGGAAAGCTTAATTTCAAAATGATCAACTGATGGAATGCTTTTGTTATATTTTACTAAACGTTATTTGGTGCCGTTTATAATAGATATTATATAGATATAATAGATATGCCGTTTATAATAAATCTACTATTTCCCAGTTATGTTTATTTTGCTAATGTTGCTAATATATTGAGTAGTGCAAAAACTGTATTACTATAATAAAAAAAAGATCACTGCCATGTTCATTTTTAATCAGTGATGAAAAATAATGGCTATAGTGATACTGTCTCTAAAAAGCAGGTCACAGCAGAAGCATGACACACAAACTTGTGGAGATGATGGGAACTTTACCTCGGTTTTCTCTTGTCGCCAGCAAGCTCACATCCTGTGAAGCAGAAATACACAGACAGTTAGAAAGCAGATGAGACCATTGCACTGGGGAATTTCTGCAGGATTAGTGTAGATACAGAAGTGCAGCATTGGCTCTAAAAGGTTAACGGTGTGAGAGAAGATGTTCGAGTGTACAGTTTGTTCGCATGCTGTGCCGACACCAGTGTGGCTGTTTATAATAGAGCCTCCAACAGAAATATAGTGCTAGTGCAGCTCAGCAGACCAATACATCACTGCTTTCCAGTAGGGCATCCATTTTGGATTTTCCACAGGTATTTATTTTTGGGTCTGTGAGCATGTGTGTTCACCTTCTGCACTCGGGGCTGAAGTCTGCAAGGGCAAGCAGGCAGCTGATTCAGGGCTGAGGTGATGTCGGGTGTTTCCACAGCAGCAAGCGAGCTGCACAGAGCCTTGACAGACTGAACCAAGCGCTCCACATGCAACTGCAGGTCGGCCTGGAGACAGGGAGAAGTAGAGAAAGAGATAGATTTGTTGAAGTTTTTATATTATATATATATATATTTTTTTTTTAGACGTGTTGAGGTGCCGGTAGAATACAGTACTCATAAATGCAATATATATTACATACACACCACTGGCACCTACAATACAAATCCTTCATTATATATCCTGATTTGTATACTGCTGGGTGCAACTTCCTTGTCAGTAACCTCCCTTTGTTTGGAAATAAATAAATAAATAAATAAATAAACCAAAACCTTGCCGACATCGCAAGTTATTTTCCAATAACAGCATGGCACAGATTTTTTTTATTCCTCTAATACCACAGCAATTTGCCAACACAAAGGTTCTTCTTTTTTTTTAATAATTACAGATCACATCATACTATTTTTCTGTTCCTATTTAGATTTTAATGTTGTAAACAGCTGTGAAATTTCTATTATCTTTTATTGTATATTATCAAAAGTTCCTCATCAACGTCTTCCTTCACCTCCCTTGAGGTAAAGAAGACAGAAACTGCAGATTATGTTACAGAGGAACTTTGCCCTGAAGTGTAAAGAAAACCTAAAAGAACAGCTTTATCTCTGAAAGTGCTGACAGTGGAGACTCCTTCCAAAAATGACACCATATGAACAATTAATACACAATTTTTTTTTTATCCATTTATGTATACCGCCTGCCATACAAGTACCTGTGAATTAACTGTTACTTTAGAAATGTAATGTATCAAACACTTCTAGGAAATTAATCATCTTCTGTCCAATCAGATTTGAGTAGACTTTAGTTCTATGGGTATTGTAACAGCTCCACTTGCACCAAAAACCTGTAATCAGAGAATCACCTAATTCTCATTCTATAGGATTTGCTCCAAGTGATCCATAAGGATTTGAAACCAGCAGTGAGTTTTGTTATGAATCCAAACTTATCTTACCTCTGATAATACGAAGGACTCTGCCTCATTATGAAAGGTGTCCAGAAGCAATGTTAGTGCCTCCCTGTGAAAAACCCACCATAGTCAAATGTTTGGTACAATGATGACATTTATACTCCTATATCTACTTACATTTTCTGCCAAATTTGATAATTCCCACCATCTAGATAGCATGGATGACGCTCTCAGAATAAAGCACGATCTGCCCTTTGTCTCATACACGTACTCACAGATGCCCATGATTGGCTCGTGTTACTGTGACTGACAGGGGAGCGAGAGAGTATGCCGTCCCACCCAGAGAGCATGGCCAATTTTGCAATATAGGGCGAGCACTTTTCCGTTGTGCAAACTGAGAGCCATAAGTATTTTATTTTATTATTACTGATCCTTCTTAATTCCCTCACTTTGTCACAGTCTGCTTGATGGGCCTTTCCTGCAGCAAGATGCTGTGGTTCAGAGAAGATAGCATCTGATCGTCCTCTACCTGCAGAAACAGTTAAAAAAAATCTATTAAAAAAAAAATACCTATTAGATTTTCATCTACAAACTGCTCTTTTATATATATATATATATATATATATACACACATACATACACATATACACACATACATACACACACACACAACATCATGTGAAAAAAAATAAGTGTACCCTATGGAAATTGTTGGCTTTTTTGGACATATGGACAAGCAAACATTCGATCCTCTTTGAAACAGTGGATATTTATAAAGTTGATACACTATCAAATCACACATGAAATCGACATTTTGAACCCCAACATTTCATCACAGGATCCTGTTAGTAAGTCTCACAACTGTTGGTGTCAAAGTGCATGCAATTACAATCAGAAAGGGATTGCACAAATTTGACCTGCATGTGTGGCATGCCAGGAAAAAGCTTTTGCAAGACTACAGTTTGCCAATGAGCGTATAGGCAAAGACCATTCCTTTAAAATAATGTGCTCTGGACAGACGAATCAAGGCTAGAGTTGTTTGGTCACAGTAACAGCAGACATGTTCGGCAACGATCAAAGACAGCTTTTCAGGAGAAGCACCTCATACCAACTGTGAAGCACGGTAGTGGAAATGTTGTGGTTTGGAGTTGCTTCGCTACCTCAGGGACTGGACAACTTGCATTTATTGCATCAACTATGAATGAATTCTGCATCATATCAAAGAGTGTTGGAAGATAACGTGAGGCCATCTGTATGAAAGGTGAAGTTGAACTGAAAGTGGACCCTTTCAACAGGATAAATGACCCTAAGCACAATAAGGAATGGCTCAAATAGAAGAAATGGAGGGTTATGGAATGGCCCAGACAAGGCCTGGATTTTAATCCCATTGAAATGTTGTGGGTGAATTTGAAACAATCCTCAAACATCTTGCAACTGAAAGAATATTGCATGGGAGAGTGGTCAAACATTCTAGCAAGCCTGGTGGACAATTATAAAAAAACACCTACAAGAAATTATTTTTGCTAAATATGTCAAAAAAGCCAACAATCAATTATATGATCAAGTTTGACCCCAACTTCTTCTCATTATCTCAGCACGGATGTTTACCTAGCTTTGTGTGATAAGGGCACGGCAAATGCGAGTAATATGATGACAGAGGAGACAGTGTCCACCCTGCTGAATGGCAAGTTTTGCTATAAAAAGCTTCCAGATAGAAGCTTTTATAAAACCAAAGTTGTGTGCACTTATTGCAGTGATGAACTGTCCTTCCACTGAAATTTGACAAGTTTGAAGTACCATCTTCGGGCGTAACACATTTTTGCTGATGCTAGTGCGGAGACTACGGTGGCCGAAAAGTGCAAAACACAACGACAAATCCGAAAACACATTAACAGGTCAGACAAAAACGGAAAAGTTAGGTATATTTTGCAAATGGATTACTTACCGCTGATTGGACGACACATCTGTCACATTTAACATGCAAAGTGGGGGACAACATACATATACGCCACCATAAAAGCGTGTTTTTGTTTGCGCTTTCAGCGCACGTAAAGCGCATAAAAAGCTACTTTGACAGCACTTTTACATTTACAGGCCAGAGTGGCTATCAGTACTGCTCTACAATCCCGATTCCAAAAATGATTTGCAAATCTTATAAACCCATGTTATTCACAATTCAACATAGAAAACATAAATGTATAAATTGAGTCAATGTAACATTTTAAAAAAATAAATAAATAAAGGTCATTTTGAATTTGATGGCTGCAACACGTCTCAAAAAACTTGGGACGGGGCAACAATATCCCCACCCTTAGAGGGAGTTCTCATTCCCCTCCCTACTCCATGTTTTCCAATACTGTGATGGCTCTCGTGCAAACTCAGGTCTCAAGAAAATGTGCTGTGTTGTGGTACTCACAGTGCGGGCTAACTCCATATTAACAGAGCTTCTCTTAGTGAGGGAAAGCTTGATGTCCCAATCAAACTTCAGACACTGCTGGATGTATTCAAGCCCAGCCAAGGTCTGAGAGCTGAGGGAGAGAGAGAGAGGCAAAAGAGCTCTTTAAATCTTTGTGTCCCTTGTGATACCTAAAAACCATATGAAACAGTTGAAGGGAAGTCTCACAAACAAACAATTATTAGAGTATTTTTTAAACCATACGGTCATCCTAATATACACAAATGTGCACTATGTTTGGCTTTGACAAGAACTTGATTTGCCATTCAAATGAGTGAAGTTGACATATGATTTTTTTCTGTGTTGTTTGGAAAACCGCAACCTATTACCCCTATCTATAGCCACTGAACTATAACATTTTACAATCGCTGACGTTTTTCTGCATTCTACTGTTAGTTACTGCCAGCAGTTAACACCATGATTTATTGTTTAATCTCATTAAAAAGCAGGCTACTTGATTCTGTCATCAACAGTGGTGGAATAATAACAGTGCTACACACAGGAAGTCCCTTCCACTTTACACAAGTTCAAGGTTATCGTGACGAGACACATTTCCGGCCATCTGCGCCCTTAGCAACAATATCCAACTCTTATACACAGTCACACATACCACTTGCTATTGTACTCTATGCACTATGACAGGTTGATTTACATTGCTGTTAAGTTGTGTAATACGTTTCAGTCAGGCATTGCTCTCAACCACACTGGTCTGCCCACCAGCCAATCAGAGCAAATATGAACACATTAAGAATTACACAGCTGAATAGAGGTTGTCGCATTTTGGAGGAAACCCACTGTGGTTTTATGCAACCACAGAAATAAGCACAAAGTTTTTTTATGGTTTTTTCTTGTGAGGGGCTCTTAGTTGAATGATGACTATTTATACCACAAACCACTAAGCAGGCGCTTTTCTTGTGGAATCCCCCCTTCTTCCGGCCACAGCGCTGGCAGCAAACACTGTCAAGGAAAGAAACTGCCTATATAACACTTGTTACATTGTCTGTGAACTACTTTTCATGACTGACCCAGTACACATACTTTTTGTGTGTGTGTGTGTGTGTTTTTTTAAACATTGAGTGAGATCTGGGCTGGATGCCCGGGCCTCTGTGCCCAGTGTGAGGTGGGCATTATAGCCACAGGGGAGGGAGGGAAAGAGGGAGGTCTGGGTGCCATGATGGCAATGGAAAGGCATTACAGGAGGCCTCTGCATGGCCTGGTGCCAAATTTTCAGCAACATCATTCAAAAACTCTAAACCATTGAACCCTTTGTAGATCTTCTGTTGTGGCATGTTGCAGCCAATCACTAGCAGTTTTTATTTATTGTTTTTTTTTTTTGTTGTTTTTTTTACAGCATTTGGCAGATGCCCTTATCCAGAGTGTCTTCCATTTATCTCATTTATACAACTGAGCAGCTTGAACTCACAAGCTTCCGATAAGCTGTCCATCTTAACCACTGAGCTTCCTCTGCCATTTACGTACATTATTTAGATGAAGGAAGCTCATGGACCACAGATTACATTTACTCATATAGCAGACGCTTTTATCCAAAGCGACTTACAAGTGCACACTCATACACCGATGGTAGCAGAGCTGCCATGCAAGGTGCTAGCTTGCCATCGGGGGCAACTTAGGGTTCAGTGTCTTGCCCAAGAACACTTCGGCATGGGATCACCCGGGCCGGGATTCGAACCACCAACCCTACGATTAGCGGATTAGTGGACAACCCGCTCTACCGACTGAGCCACAGCCGCCCTACTGGAGATTAGCTCCAGTCAATGAGGAAAACAAGGGATGGAAACGTACGCATTTATTCTCCCACATCAAGTTCAAACCACACATGGTTTCTATGGCATTTGTCAAGTGCCACTATGAACCAAAACATAACCACCTAGAATTGTCTTATTTATTACCATAAACTATTCACTTAAACATTAAAAGGTGATCGTTGTCATCATTCAGTCAGGATAGCTGCTTCTCATTATCTTTGTAAGCAAGGAATTTCATATAACTGGAGCTTTACAAATTTTAGTTGAATACGTCTGGTATAGACAGTGATTATGAAACTGTAACTGAGTGGAAAGGACTTCGAGAACTCAGGCTGGAGATCTGGGCAGCTTGTACTTTGCACTAAACAGCCAGGAAGCCCACTAAAATCTTAGGTAAGAGTCAGCGAATAATAGGAAGTTGACATATAGATGGTGGGGGTGAAAGCTTCAGCTTCAGCGAGGAATGCAAATGAGCAGCAGGAATTTAAAGGGAGGTGGAGTATCATTTTCAGTTGTGGAGGTGGAGTTTCAGTCATCTTTCTTTTTCTTTTTTTTATTAACTTTAGCTTTTATCGCACGCTTTATCAGAGAACATACCTGGATCTTCTGAGATCAGTCAAAACAGTGAGTGTTCAATTTTAATGCATGCTTCTGCAATATTCCCAGGCTAATGTTGCCATAACTATTAACAGCAAATATATTGTGCAGCCATAACAAATGATTTCACTTTTTTTTTAAACTGAGAACAGCAAGTACAGTGCCATGTTCCTGAAATACACAAAAAGGAAGCTGGTTTTGCAGCTGCTGCACTGCCACTTCTTGGAGTTCAGTTGTAGCTCTTACTTGTTGAGATATTCGGCTTGGCCACACACTTTCATGAGGTAGTCGTCCACATCGATTAGGTCCAGGTCGTCATGGGCATAGCACAAGGTCTGGTATATCAGCAGCTCAATGGTGGATGAACCTGAAAAACCAGAAGAGGATTTTTCAATACAGGTTTTAAGACAGCTGGATAATTCAGATTATACCGATGCAGTCTTTCCAGTAATTGGAAAGTCTTCATCAACAGTGTATGCACGTGACATGACGGTAGCCGGAATTCGCCGTTGTCACGCCAATTAAGTGGCAAAAAGACTGAGCAGAGGCATTAATGTACTTTACAAAAAAAAAAACACAGAAAAAAGCATCTAAAATGGGAAAAAGCTGTTGTGAGATCGACTGTGCTAACAAGGTGTCATCCCACATCCTCACTCAAGATATAACTGCAAACATCAGTTCTGCTACATGCGAACATGTCTTTCCAAGTCCTGCCATACAGTTACAATGGCCTGTAAAAGCTGTCCCTGTCTTCTCTGAAGCTAACCAAGGTTTCAATGGGGGATCATTCATTCTCTGCCTGTGTTTTATCTTCACCAATATATAACGTTAGTAAGTGGAAGCAGTGTTTGCTACAAACAAACTAAGACTAGCTAGCTTACGGTTTAGCAGATAAAATTATATAATAAAATAAAAATATATTTGTACATACCCGTCCACATACAACCAGAATGTTTATTGGTGTTCTTGTAACTTTAATTGCTCCAACAAATCCTGCCTTGAAGACGGGACTAAGCGTCAAGGCTTTTGTATGCCTTCAGGTTTTGCTTAGTGCATTTCCACGGTGTCGAAATCAGATACATAGAAATGTCGGGAGAACCGATTTCTGGCCACATGCCAATATCCATGGACCACAGGTTCTTGGGCAAGTTGTAAGGGTCAATGTCAAGTCCAACTGCCTTTAATTTAAGATGATATTCGTGAGTTATATTAGCGTTTTTGCAGCTTCCCCTATTAAAACCATCCATTTTACTGGATGTTTTGCCCCTCAGGTCTGGCCAAGGGGGCATGTTCAGGTGGGAAAGTGATGTCAATGCATAACCTTTATTGGTCCGATTTCTAACACTGCACAATATCATATCAACAGACAGGAAAAACTGATTGGAGGATTAGAGAGTATATAGAGAGATACACTCACCGTTCACTTTAATTGGAACACCAGCACACCTTCTTATTTATGCAGTTACCCAATCCTTCAGTCATGTCGCTGCACCAAATGCAAAAAATCATGCAGATACAGGGCACGAGCTTCAGTTAATGTTCACATCAAACATGAGGAAAATAATGTAATCTCTCATTTTTAACCATCTGTGGTGAACTGCTGATTTCCTTTGAATTTCTCACATACACCGTCTCTAGAGTTTATACAGAATGGTACGAAAACAAAAAACATTGAGTGAATGACAGTTCTGTGGGTAGAAACACTTTGTTGATAAGAGAGGTCAGAGTAAAATAGCCAGATTGGTTCGAGCTACCGGAAAGGATACAGCAACTCAAAAAGCACTCTTTACATCTCAGCATGCACAAAACATCAAATCTTGAGGTGGATGGGCTATAACAGAAGCAGATCAAATCAGGTTCCACTCCTGTCATCCAAGAACAGGAATCTGAGGCTATCATGGGTACAGGCTCACCCAAACTAGGAACTTTCACCCGATCTCTTTACAGTTGGTTTTTTGACAGAACAGTCCAGTCCTGGTGGATCTATGCTCAGGATGGCAACAAATTGTTGTTCTTGGCTGACAGTAGTGGAAGCTGATTTGCGTTACTATAGACTTCCCATCAGCTCAGACAAATGTGGTTATTCTCCTCTGATTCTCTCTCACCAACAAGCCGTTTCAGCCTACAGACCCTCAACTCACAGGATGTTTTTTGTTTTGCACACTATTCTGTGTAAACTCTAGAAACTGTTGTGTGCAAAAATTTCAGGAGGTCAGCAGTTTCTGAAACACTCAAACCAGCCCGTCAGGTACCAAGTAACAGAGATCACATTATCCCCATTCTGATGTTTGACGTGAACATTAACTAAAGCTCTTGGCCTGTATCTGTATCTTTTATGCATTGTGCTGCTGAAACATGATTAGATAACTGCATAAATGAGCAGGTGTACCTATTAAAGTGGACGGTGAGTGCATTATGCCAGTCTGCAATACAGACTCTGTTTAAGCGATAGAAGTTTCCAATTGGTGCCACAAGCACGGCCCTTCCTGTCCACACACACACTTATCCATCTGCTCCATTTACACAGAACTGCTAGCCAGCAATCTGGAATAAGCCAGTAAATATCTTCCACTCAAAAACTCTGGGTTGAAAAAGTCAAGCATTTAATCCCATTTAAAATAAAAGGAGAATAAATAGACCATCCATATTTAAAAAAAAAATTATATCAGTGATTAGAAAGACAGAAAAAAAAGTTTCTCTAGTGCTCTTTTTTTTTTTTTTAATCTCTATATTCCTCTTTCCCACATCCTACAAATTTCTTAAAAATTACAAAACTACAAGTGCCTTTTTCCGAACATTGATTCTTACGCAATCAAGCAAAGGCCACCTGATAGGATGCTAATATAATAACCACCTCATGGAACTCTAAGGCCAAACCTATTACATGGATATACAGTCTGAGATAAGCAAAATAAAAGAGAATGTACAGGTTCCTTGGTTTGTTCCTGCTTACTCAGGCAAGGCCACCTTCCACTCAAACACAGGCATGACTCATGAGGTGTGCTGAGAAAATACACTCCACGGACAGGAAGGGGGCGGAAGATGGAGCACCAAGTTCACAAAGAGACGCATCTCGTCCAAAATAAGCTGTAATCAATTTAACAGCTAAATAACAACATGCTTTATGCTTGCTGATCTGATTGTTGTACTCTGTATTTCTGTAAATATGCCCTAGTTTGTATGACACTTTCACATAAGGAGGTCTCAAGCTAATCCTGCCCTCTCTGCTTGTGTATGCATATTTGTGTGTGTGCTCCTTTTAGTGGGATGAATGAAAAGCTGGCTATTTTAATTGAAAACACAAACCAGATGGCTGGCACACTTTCCTTCCACTGTAATTTCATTAAGAGGATTCAGAACTGAAAGCCCTTGCAGTCTATCAGATGAGATTCTCTAGTCCTGGCCAAATGTTTCTGCTGCATGGATACAGTGCCCTGCGAAAGGATTCGCCCCCTTGGCACCCCCATTTTGTTGCATTACAACCTGCAATTTAAATGGATTTTTATTTGGATTTCATATAATGGACATAGACAAAATAGTCCAAATTGGTGAAGCGAAATGAAAACAATAACTGGTTTTTAAAAATGCTAAAAGTGGTGCATGCATATGTATTCACCCCTTTGAAATGAAGCCCCTAAATAAGAGCTAGTGCAACCAATTTCCTTCAGAAGTCACATAATTCGTTCAATAAAGTCCACCTGTGTGCAATATAAGTGTCACATGATCTCAGTATATAAACACCTGTTCAGAAAGGCCCCAGAGTCTGCCACACCACTGAGCAAGTGGCACCATGAAGCACAAATTGTGAAGAAGGGTTGGGTTATAAAAAAAATAAAAATAAATTAGTAGTAGAGAACAGCAACAATGGCAGTGCATGGGTTCTCCAGGCCAGCACCTAACCAAATTTCCCAGAGCTGCTTCAATGAGCACACTTACATAAACACTAATTATCTCATTGTGACATCTATCGCATTATTCAAGTTTATACGGTAAACAACACATTACAGATCATAAATCAAATTAAAGCCATACTTGGATTTAGCCAAGTAGGTTTTTCACAACACTTTTCATATATCAGATTAACAACTGTGAATCAGATATCTTTTTTTTTTTTTTGCATGAAACTGAACTTAAGCAGATAGAGAAAAACTGCTCTGGACCAAAAAAAAAAAGAGAGAGACAGTAATACGTGCAATTTACCTACTTTTAAAATAAATATTTACTTTGGGAGCTGGCTCATTAGTCATCAGTACCAACTTAATTGTAAGAAATTCATAACTCAATGAAATATATTTTATACCATTTGTCCCACAGCTCTACTGGCTCCATCCAACCCCAACATTGATTACATTCCAATAACAGCAGGTCCCAAAGTGCTTTAATACTCATATACCACAACAATTTTTAAAATTTATTTACGAAAGTTAGTTCCTGAAGACTTCTCTGTGCCTTAAAATCTAAAAGGAACAGCTTTACTTTTAACTGTTACAAAGTGCTGACAATAGAGACTCCTTACAGAAATGCTAGAAGAAAACGTCACCATAATCCAGTTATGTGGAGGATCCACCATATAATTGCTGTGGAAGCTGTTATTATAGAAATGATTGGGTATTGGAACCAGAAAATTGATATAAACTTGTGATTTTTCCTTGCGGCTGGAGCTATTTTCACAACTGCGTTTACAGGATAAATAATCAATGTTGGGGAATTAATGGCCCTCAACTTCACATTGAGCTACATCAGACCACGCAGGCATTGATTATTTTCCTATAACGGAAATTTATTTCATGCATAATGTATATATTGGAAAATTGGAAAGCTACAGTCCAACATGTTACTGTAGAAATAAAGTAAATTGTTGACTGACTCAATACTTTGATGGAATAATTGCCAAAGCTTACTCTGTCAACCATTACATTATTTTATAAACATACTGAATATCAGAATACTCCGGCTTACCATCACAGGTGAAGATGAGTGGCTCTCGGATGTGCTCGCCAATGACTGTGACCTTTATGCTGACCCCGAGGCCCTGCTGCATCTCCTCCTGCGCCACACACAGGCTCCACACAAACCCCGCGTTCTTAGAGCGGTCTGAGCAGGGGTAAGCCGAGCGCAACCTGCACACACAAACATTACACTCAGAAAACATCACACTGGACAACGCTGGCATCATTAAAAAAGGATGCCCACTGTGCTACATAAAAAGATTTTTTTTTTTAGATCACTGATCTAAATGACTAAAAAAAATCTAAACAAAAGCAAAAACTAAGTGTTAACTGGTAAGAGGTTGGATGTTCTGCAGTAACACACATTTACTCATCTGAACACAGTAACATGTTACTTTATTCTGTAAATATATGACACTTCTTACATTTATATACAATTACATGTTCTAACCCCATTACAGTTACTGCTCTCATAAAAACACAATTACTTGTTTCTAAATATCGCTAAATATAGCATCAAACAACATATTTGATCAAAAATGCCAAAGCTTGTCGATTATTTTAATCATTGATTATCATCAATTGTATCAGTTAGTTATTGTAGCCCTACTGACTATAAATAAATATTACATAACCATAGGTTATGATAATTTGACATGGTAGTATATTATTTTGAATGTTAACATTCATTTTTCTTTTTCGAGTTGTATGAAGGACGTGAACATAGAGAACTCACACATCTAGCATATGACAGAAGGCAGCCACCTCCTCATCACGTTCCTCAGAAACCTGGAAGAGCTCATAGCCAAAACCATTGAGTCTGGAACGAAGTGACACCTGCAAGACAGGAAAATAAAACTCGGTCCTAATTCTTGCAGCACTATTCCCAATAAAATACATATGTTACAGAAATAATTAGTCTAAGGAGTTACAAGTCCAGTGTTTATAATTATGAAGATTTTTATTAATAATTAACCCTTACTTAACCAGCAAAACAGTGAACCCAGTAAATCTCCTTTATAATCTGTTATTTGAATATTGAATCAGGTACCAAACCTGACATTGTTGCTAGAAACATTATTTCTCTGTAGTACATACCGGATCAGCTGACACCCTGCGGTTGTTTCTGACACCCTTTTGCACAGGCAAGTAAGTGCGAGGTGGCACCTGAGGGGGTAGCGTCTTGCTGCGAGCCACAGGCTTCCCAGATTGGTTGCCATTAACTTTTTGTTGCCTAGGTGACTGCCTACCACTACTGAGCCTCATAAGGGAGTCGTTCAAGTTGTCATAGTTCATAGCTTCTCCAGAGGGAAGCTTGGGTTGATCCACCTCAGGGGTGAACAGGTTCACATCTCTGGGAGCTGAACTCCTGCAGAGGTGGAATGAGTCTGGTTGAGGTATTGGATTCCTTGGTGGAATGGCCGGAGGAGGTTCATCCGGGGGTGGCAATCCCTTTGAAGGCCCTTCAGTCATCCACTCATAATCATTCTTCCCAGGATTTTCCAGGATATAGAGGGGCTCCTTGCTATAGCCTTGCGGATCTACATTCGATCTCGATGGGCTGGAAACTCCAGGCTGGATGAGGTTGAGAATTGGATCAGACCCTGATAGCCCTTGGCGCAAGTTTGTCCCGGGTGGGCTGGGGATACGTCTCGATTGTGTATTCCTGGATGGCATGGTCTTGCCTCTCTCAGACTCCCCAGTACCACTGGGATCTTTGTCCTGTTTAAGTCGAGAGAGTGCATCATATTCCATCTGCAAAGCCTCAGCCAGTACCAGCTCTCTGGGACTTAGACCCAGAGACTCCAGGCAGCTCCAGTGCTGCTCGTTGTCATTCTGTGTCTGTGCTGCAGACATGATCCTGTAGGGAGTGATGCCACTATGCTGGGTGGTTAAAAAATAAGGGTATTTGGAGGGAGAAAAGGTCTCTATGAAATCCACAGCAGAATCATTGAGGCCTGTTGAGAGATAGGAGAGAAAAAAGGATATTAACAGTTGACTATTCACATCACTTTGTCTAGAACACTTAATTTAGCCTGGCAGTACATACCTCGTCTATAACAGGAAGTGCTCCCCAGTATAACACACATAAATCATTACATGGGAGTCTAATAGCCACATGACCAACAAACTACACACACACACAACTAATTACGGTACATAGACACAAAACACCTTGAAATTTATGCTCCATTTGAATCAAAGCATTTTATCCAAAGAGAACCACAGATGGATTTTGTTTTAGCAGGACAGTCATCTGGCTCCAATTATCTTTGCTTGCTCAGCAAAAGCCTCTTTTAGGCTGAACATGGCCATCAGCACTCTGCAGGCAGCAAAGCAGGGAGTCATCATCCTGGCCCCAGCAAAACTACAGAACAGTCAGACTCTAGGAGGTCGCGGAGTTCTTTATGAGTGTGTAAGAATGTAGCTTGGATGAATGAAATGCTGAATGACCATTTGTAGCCCAGAATCAACTAATCACCATATCAACAACTAATCCACAACAAATCAACAACTAAATCAATCTACAGTGGTGTGAAAAAGTGCTTGCCCCCTTTCTCATTTCCTGTTCCTTTGCATGTTTGTCACACTTAAGTCTTTCGGAACATCAAACCAATTTAAACAATAGTCGAGGACAACACAAGTAAACACAAAATGCAATTTGTAAATGAAGGTGTTTATTATTAAAGGTGAAAAAAAATCCAAACCATCATGGCCCTGTGTGAAAAAGTGATTGCCCCCTAAACCTAATAACTGGTTGGGCCACCCTCAGCAGCAACAACTGCAACCAAGCCTTTGCGATAACGTGCAATGAGGCTTTTACAGCGTCCTGGAGGAATTTTGGCCCACTCATTTTTGCAGAATTGTCCTAATTCAGTTACATTAGAGGGTTTTCGAGCATGAACGGCCTTTTTAAGGTCATACCACAACATCTCAATAGGATTCAGGTCAGGACTTTGGCTAGGCCACTCCAAAGTCTTCATTTTGTTTTTCTTCAGCCATTCGGTGGTGGACTTGCTGGT